>JAOXJP010234643.1:0-24135 GCA_025762735.1 Platanus orientalis
CACTATGGGGCTTCACATGGAATAAAATGGGCAGTACTTTGAAATTTTATCAAAGTCCCACACATTTTATTCCATTTGAAGCCTTATGGTGTCCTGAACAGCATCCTAGATGGAAAATCCTGGACAAAACATCTTTTCTGAATTTAAAATCAACCAGAACAACAAAAATGAATTTGGGTACCCCAATTCCATTTTCACTCTTTGAATTCTCTAAATCCAAATGCACCCTTAAAGTAACTCAAGAGATGTGGCTTAAAAAGAACACAAATTTTAGAGCAAATTTCCTGTTCAGGGCACTAGGTGACTTCATTTGGAATAAAATGGTTGGGAATTTAAAATTTCATCTACCCCTCACCCATTTTATTCCATGTGAAATCACCTGGTGTCCTGGACACCGAATCCTAGATAGAATATCCTTTCGGCAATTTGTATGCATGGATCTATTAATGTTTGGATAAAATTGTAAAGTCTTGCCCATTTTATTCCATTTGAAGCCCCATAGTATCTTGGACACCACCCTGGACGGGTAAATCCTGGACAGATTATCTGTCCTCTTAATTAAATCCTCCTGACCTTCTATTTTATGAAATTTCTTTTTCTTTTTTGTTAAATGAACAAGCTTTGTAAAATTTACCTAAGAAAGAAAATAAAATCTTTGTATTAAAAAGAAAGAGAGGGTGCTAAAGAGTAAAAAGTACATCTTCTGCTGTAGATGGCAGACTTGTTATAAATAAATATCAAGCAACATTGGAGTCAGGGGCTTATAAAGAGAATGACAATAGTTATTCAAGGAGGAGCACCAATTGACAGAAGCATGGGTTTAAGGGACTCATATCCTCTGCAACGCCTGGTGGTGAGCCACAGGTCAGCGAAAACACAAAGGGGTGTTGGGCCCTGTAAAAAGTGTATGGGCCCCACCCACCTTTGTGTCTCGGCTCACCACAAGGCGTCACAGAGGATGCGGCTCTAAGTTTACGATTTACTGGCAGCATTCCCCATGTGATTGTGTTGATGTCTATCATTCCCATAGTGAAAGACCGCCTATGATGTGGTAGTGATCCTGAGTGGCCCTACTAGGAAAAAAAGAGCACCAATTGATAGCAGTTTAGTGCTAGCTTTTAGCTATCAAGCTAATAAGTTAAATACACAGAAAAATTTCTATTTTATTTTACTTCAATCAAATTAACCAATTTGGGAATTGAGGTTTACTTGGGCCAAGATTTAATGAGAGAGTCACCAATATCACCTGTCACCATTATTCAGTTTTTATTTATTTTTTCCTGGCATTTCAGGTCTGAATGACTAGTTCAAATTTGAGACACGTATTTATAGCACCCCCACAAACAAAATCAAGGACGATTTTGATTTTATCACCATTTGTATTTATATGACAAAAGATAAAAAATAATAATGGAGACACAGATACCCTATTTTAGTGCAGGACCATCAATGCACAACCACAGAAAAGTGCTGCTGATCAGGTTCGGACTCGAGACCTAAAAAGTAGGTGCCTCAACCACCAGTGTAGTGGGTCGTTCGCTTTTGCCTGATTAGTTTCATGGTTCACTGATTCTTAGGCCGGCCCATAAACAGGTTGCATTGTATTCAGTAATGAGGCAACATAGATGGGTCAGAGTCCCTCATAAATCGCCACGTGTCCTTGTTTAAGGATTGGAACCTACACTTGGATGGGTCCCACTTCAAAGCATTATTGGATGAATATCAACCATCTGATCGATGTTTTACTAGTTAGAGCTTTTCTAACCGTTCAAATAAACAATGATATAGGGCAGTTTCCATTATGGGTAATCCTCTTATCATTAGACAAGTGGCACGTCATAGGGCCCCCAACCGTTCTACGCGTCCTATAGGCCCAGACCCACGAAATTACCAAACAACTATATCCAATATTTTACCCTAAACTAGGCCAATTAACTCATCTACTATGGGCTCAAAGCCCATTAACAGCCCTATAGTCTATCGAGCTTGGCTCGTCCTCGTCCTCGTCCTCGTTCTGCCTCAACCCCGTTTTATTGCCAGCCCTTAAAAATTAAAATCAAACCAAAGCCCTACTGGGCCTACAAGTGCGCCCTGCTGCTCAAACCTCGTCCCACAATGGACCGGACAAAAGAGGCCCATCATCTCTTCTAGGCCCATTATCACCAAAACCACGTGCATCGCACGTGTCAAATCAGAGTAACGGATAGCTATATTAAATTCGTTTCCATCCCGACAAATTCCAAATTGTGGCATTCGGAGCGTTGGATCTGTTTCTCTCTCTCTCTCTCTCCCTCCTCCAAAATTCTACCACAGAAACCCAATTTTGTTCAGTTCCAGAGATTTTTCTTTTTGCCCAATTCCTCTTTTTATTTTTCCGAAATTTATCTCGCTAAGGTTCTTCGTCGTTTGCTTAATCTCCGCGAGGTTTCTATCAATGAAGTTTGTAGTTGGAAGTTTCTTCTCGGAGAAGTCTTTCTACCTACAACGCATTCTAGCAGATGGAAAGCAAGGATGAATCGCACAAGGTAATCAATCCACTCCTCCCAATTCTGCAACTTTATCTCTATAGTTTCCAGTAAATCCATCCGTTCTTCCTCTTTTTCCTTGCTTGAAACTAGTCAGGGATTCGTTCTCCTTGAATTTTAGGGCTTCTTTTTCAGTTTCCTGCATTATATTCCATATCGGTTTTCTTCTTGTACTACTTTTTTTTTGTTTTGAAGATTAGATTTTAATGATATTGCTATTGCATTACATCCTATAGGATTGCATAGATTTCTTTCAAAATTGAAGCATACAACTCTAAGTGGTTTAGTTTAGGCTTTAGTGTAGAGCATGGTTTAGAATCTGGGCATGTCATTTTGGGGAGCTGTTCTGCTATTAACGGTTCTGCAAAACAATGATCAAGGGCTCATTGATTTTGCACTGCCCTATTTCCTTATTTGATGTTATGTTTGTCGTTCTAGTAGTCCATGATAGACCTTGGATCTCTTTTGCCACTAGTAACTCACATTTTATTAGTGCTGCTTCATGATGATATAAGGAATAATGCTGGGTTGTTTGTTTTGGAAGATCTACTTCTCTATTCCACAGTCTCCATGCCCAGAACCTTCTTCATTTAGAATTCGGTATGGTCTTTTTGTTATCTTTGAGCATTAGATATTCCTAGAAAGTCAACAGGGAACTAACCTTCTTTTGTTGGGACCTGGGCCAAGAAGGCAAGGAATCTGTTTGATGACAATATTCTGATGCGAAAAAGCATGGTATTTCTCTGCAAGATTCATGACAAATTTCTTTCTTTCATTAAGCTTCTTTAGAGCTTCACTAACTGTGTAGTTCAATCCTATCTATACTGCAAAATTCTACATTTTAAGCATCACCAAGAATTCAGATCTTCATCTTACCACGAGGAATGTGTGATAGCCTTATGAAAGCACTGAAATGCCTGTCGTGTGAGGATTGTTGTTTATCTCAATCTGGGGTCCGTGGTCTAGATGAAGTTATGCCTTTTCCCCTTGCACTTCCAATGACCTCTTAAAATTTCTAGAAACCTTTCTGCAGCTTGGTAATGTTTATGACTTCCTCATGTGGACTAAATTAAAGCTTTGCAGAAAAAAAAAATCATAGATTTGTATTTAGGTTAAAATCTGTAAATTTTTACTAGTTTAAGGCTAGCTCTATGGAAGAAGATAGGTGCAAATGCAAATCAAAATAACTCAGCTCAATAAAGTTTTTCAACTCCTTAGGATCCACTGCATGAATCCTGTTCCACCATTCCACTCTATGTATGGCCATATCTTTCTTCAATTGTAATACTTTGAGTCTGTTCTTCTACCTTTGACTCACGAGTCACGCCCATTTTGGCCTTCCCCTTGTCAACCATATCACTTTTTCTCACTAGTGCAGTCATTGGTCTTCATTACACATGACTGAACCAGTTTAGTCACCTTTCCCTCATCTTATTTCCTATTCACCCCCCCCATGTTCTAGTGATGGCATTCATTTCCAATTCTGTCCTTTGACCTTTAGGAGAAAGAGATGAAAAGCTTTTTTTGACTCACTGTAACCTTTTTTTTATTACCTTTGATCCACCAATTGAGGGCTTTCTTTTCTTTTACCTTTGACTCATGCCTTTTTTGGCCTTCCCCTTGTCGACCATATCACTTGTTTTCACTAGTGCATTCATTGGTCTCCATTGCATGTGACTGAACTAGTTCAGTCGACTTTCCGTCATCTTATCACCTACTGTTGCCATCCCCATGTTCCAGTGATGGCATTCATTTCTAATTCTGTCCTTTAACCTTTCAGAGAAAAAAGATGAAAAGCCTCCTTTGACCTACTGTAACCTTTGTTTTTTATGAGCTTTTAACAACCAATTGAGGGGTTTCTTTTCTCTCTTGGTGTAAGTACACAATTCATGGGATTTGGTTGAGAGGATAAGGAGGCTGACTGAGCTTTTGATGCGGGGGCTTCTGTTGAAGAGGCACTAGCTCCCTGCTTATGTAGGCCCAAAAGGAACTAGGAACAAGTTTTAGAAGAATAAAAAAAACACAATTATCCAAAAAAAAGAAAAGAATAAAAGAACACAAAATTCAAATCTGGAAATTTTAGGGCAGAACAGAGAATTAAAGAAAATACCCCTATAGAAATTTCAGAATCCTCTACAATTTTATAGGTGGTTACTTAGGTCTAAGAAGGATCTTTGTGCAAAATTTCACTGTATTCTGAAAAATCAAAGTATATAAATTGATAAAAAAGAAGAAGTTTGCAGAACACCTTAATGATAAAACCTAAAACAGAGTGGAGTTCTATATCAGAAGCTTACTGAAATCAGAGGGGATTTAAGGAGGAATTTTAGGGAGACTATGGGGAAGGGTTGGAGAAGAAGACCCCAAGGGAAAAACAGAAAACAGAGTTTTATAGGGGGAAGTGATTTCACTAAAATAGGCACCCAGAAAATTCTGTAATAGCAATCAATGGTCTCTATAATAAACCCTACAGATCCAGAATCTTAACAGAGAGTTTACAATGGAGTTTTGGGAATTAATATTACCTTCTGGAAACAAGAACAGGATACCCTCTTTTGGACTAGGCGATGTGACTAGAAATCAGCTTCCATAAAAACCCCAATTGTGTTCTGTTTCTGCTGTCCAGCTTCTTGCTTCTTGCATGATGAAACCAATCCAACTGGTTGGTATTTTAAAGTTTTAACAGAATGGAAATTTTTTTTTTCTGGAGAGGTAAAGATGAATTTTATTAAAATTAGCATGAAAACAGGAACATAAGATCACCAGGATGTTGATACAATACAAAACCAAAACAAATATACAACACTACAAAAACAAAAACAACCAAACCCGGCATAGAACTCCTTACACCATCTCCCTCCAAATTGCCTCCCACTTTGAGTCCTCATACTCCTCTCATTCAACCACCCAATCAAATAGCATATTGTATACGAATAGGACCAACTCATTAAGGCTTCTAAATTTATCCTCAAAGATCCTACTATTCCGCTTCTTCCAAAGACCCCAACAAATGACCCCAGGAAAAGCACACCAAATGGATAGGATAAAACCCTCAAGACTACTAAAGCACCAACCCGAAATTAATTCATTAAAGGCATTTAGAAAAATCCATGGACTTTTAAGATGAGAAAGGAAAAATACCCATACTTCTCTTGCCATGGCACAATGAATGAACAAGTGATCAACCGATTCCTCCTCCATACACAGCATACACCTATTCGCCAAACTCTAACCCCTACTTTGCAAATGTTTGAGGGTTAGAATTTTATCCAGGAATGCAGTCCAAAGAAAGAAGGAGACCCTAGAGGGAATCTTCACGTTCCAAATCCCTTTGAAGGGTCTAATCGATGTAGAGACATTAGAAGTCTCTTCATAAAATGATTTGGAATTGAACTTCCCTCCCCTATCTAGCATCCAAATCCCCTTGGAATTGATGCTGGATAATCCCAAAGGCCGGCCTCAAATAATGATCAAGTTAATAATCCAGAAGCAAGATATTAATGTGCACAACCAAGAATTGAATTTTAAAATCACAACTAGCCATGAAATTGAAGAATCCAATAACAGAACAACCGAGAAGGAGATAGAATAAGAAAAGGGAAGAAAATAAGAAGAAATAATCCAGAAGGGTAATTCTGTAATTTCTGGACAGAATTCCAAAATTTCTGCTGCAAGTTCTGACATGTCCCAGGGTTCTACATTTCAAATTTCAGGTCATTCCGATAAGATTTGGTTAGTGAAATTATATAAATATCTGTCCAACCTGATCTTTAGAGAAGAACCATAAAACTAGTAAAGTAATCTTTGATGATCACTTGTCTAAGAAGAAGGGGAAATCAAGGGGAAAGTTAGGGGTTTGTTAGGGGACTATAGGGGATCAAAACCCTAGAAGAAAAGTAGAAAAAGGAGGGATTTAAAGGGGTACGATTTCAGGTTATTGGGAACCCAGAAAATCTCAGAAATTTTGATGGCCAGAGAATTTCAGAATAGTGGTCATTAAAAAAACAGAATTCAGCATATAAGTTCTAAAGAATTTTACAGAATTACAAGCATAATAGATAAGAGATCAAAACTTGAGAGAATAAAGGATCGAAGGCCCATCTTTGAAGTCTGCGATTTGACCTATGGTCTGATCCTGGGAAGTCCAGCCGATGGTTTGCAGGTTTTTGGTGAAGTTCAGCACCTTTAATCCTTTAGATATTGTAGATAGGGCAGCAAGGAGAATGAGGACAAAATTAAGGGTAGAAATGTTAAAGAAGATAGCAGAAGAAGTAGAAGGAAGCATAAGATGGAAGAAGAAGTTGGGAAGGTAGGGAGCCACGGTTGCACCCAGTGTAGAGGAGAAGAGAAAAGAATGGAAGGGGAGCCCGTAAGTGTCAACCCTAGGGGAGGAGAGAGATAGAAGCCCATGGCCACACCTTGGGAACACCCAAATTCACACAAAAGAGTTTTTATTTCTTCACTGATTCGAATCATGGGGGAGGGGTGCCTTAAATAGGCTTACAACCTACACAAATTAGCAAGTTTCTAATAATGAAAACTACTAAAATATAAAACTTGTAGTCTAGGTAATACTAAATCTAAGACTTGCTAAAAACACACTTTCCTAATTTTTTTTAAACTTCTAGAAACGTTGGGAACCAAGGCTGTTGACCAGCACACCTAGTGGGCCTCTCTTGTTGACTTTAGAGGTCCACTAGAGGACAAAAGGCCTAGCTGTTGACCAAGCTGGTTTTACCCAAATAGTCCTTGGCTTTTCAGCCTTATTACACAAATATACCCTCAACTAAAATCTTAACACACTATTCACTATTGGCACTGTTAGCCTTATTACATATGCATTCCAAACCCCTAAATAACTCTAAACAACCCCTAAGGAGGAGAAGAAGTGGTTGATCAAGAGAGAAACGGAAGAGAAGAGAGGGAAAGAAGGATACAGCCCTAGCCGAGCCTTTCAAAATCCAAATATTTTATTCCAAAACTTCGATGAATTCTTGTACATGTCATGGACTCATTATGTAGGCTCCAAAACACCTAAAATTTAGCAACACACCAAAATAAAAACTTCGAAATAACCTAGTAAACTTGCTAATAAAACTTTATAAAAACTAAACTACTAAAATCCTCTAGGAAAGGGGCTGTCGACCAGCCTAGTTTGAGGGCCCCACACATATGACTTGAGGATCACATCAAGACAAAGTAGTCTAGCTGTTGACTTACCCTATAATTACCTATTCTACCTTTGGCTTTTAGCTTGATTACAAAATTATCCCTATAATCAAAATTTCAAAAAAATCATGGTACTAATGGCCTTATTACAATCATATCCTAAACGCTAAAACCTCTTAAAACCTCCTTGCCGTCCAGCTCTAATCTTAGGCCTTTCTTTGGGCTTGGGCTTCCAAATGGGTATTGCCTGTCCATCCAAGTGAATTCTGCTGCATCAGCTTTTAAAATAATCGTAGCAATATTTAGCAGAAGCATATTATCTTGTACCAATTAATAGAGTCTATAGAGAACTGAATATTGATGCGAATCAGAATTTTCTCCCCATACTGCCTCCTTGAATCCACTATAATGTCTTTTTGGATCAGTTTTGATCACCCAAATAAAGGGGTTTTTTGTTGTTTTGGTACAAAATCACAATTCTGTCGGATTTGGTTGGAAGGATAAGGAAATGATTTTTTATTTTGAAAATGTAATGCACACTAAAAATCCTATTGCTATTCACATAAACAGTAATCTTCAATACTTTGAATCATGTCATATGAGATGGTTTGAGTGTGGAGAGACTTCATTAGCAGGGCCAGTGTTACAATGCTTTTCATCTAATTGGAACCAATCACAATCTCTTCCCTTTAACCCTTAAATTTGGGGCAAAAAATGCAAAAACACAGATTAAATCTAAGGTACCCACTAGGAATACTATAGGAGTATAAGGAAGGTCACTGAATGTCATACCCTCTCAAGTGGGGCGCATGAACGACAATGTGGTGGGGTGTGTGTGTGTGAGAGTGTTGTTGTTCAAAATGTCCTACTTAGGGAAGTTCTGTGCTAGAAACTGACCCCATATTATGATTATAACCATTTTACAGTTTTTCTTCCCCGCACTTTCAAAGGTATATGGTGATTGGATGGTTTCAAAACTCGGGATTGGGATTGGCCTCCAAGAGCAGGTGAATGGCCGATCACAACATGGTGATGAGGTACAAAGGCTAAATTTAGTCAGATCGGGCGATCCCCAAGTATTGCGGATTGGATTGGTCTTGGCCAGGATCGGCTGATCCTTGATTCCATATTTAGGTATATTTTTGGAATATTATTTTTATGGTTCATTAGACAGGTGTTTTAGATTTCCTTGAAAAAAGCTTCAATATGTGAAACAAGAATTAGTGGTGTGGAATAGGAATGTTTTTGGGCGTCTCAATGAAAACAAAAATATAATCTGTGTTGATTTGCAAAAAAATGATGGTGAGATGGAAGATGGGGAGGGTGCTTGGAGGATCTTAGAGGGAGGAGAATTGAGAGAATGGGGGAGTTGGAGAGGATTCTCAAGGCGAAAGGGATTTTTTGCACCAGAAATCTAGAAATAAGTGGCTTAAGGAAGGGGACAACAATACTAGCTACTTCCATAACGTTGCAAATAGGATAAAGAGGAAAAAGTTAATTCCAAGTCTAGTGATAAATGGGGAAGAGGTGGAGAACTTAAAGAGAATAGCAGACGAAGCCACATTGTTTTTTCCAAATTATATGAGGGGCTAAGATGGCCTATATTGAAATTCGATTTGACTCCCAATTGCCAAGGGAATGGGTGGAAGCTTTGGGAAAAGATTGAAGTGAAGAAGAGGTTAAAGATGCTATTTTTGATATGGACTGCACTAGGCCCGGATGGGTATTCTATGTTGTTTTATCAAGAATGTTGGGATACAATAAATGGGGACCTAATGATAGTGTTTAGAGAGTTTTATGGGAGGGGGCAATTAAATATGTCAAGAAAATCTACTTTCATTGTGTTGATTCCGAAGGAGGGTGCGAGAGAATTGGGGGATTATAAGCCCATAAGCTTGTTGAGCACTGAGCAATCTTTATAAAATTATATCCAAAGTATTATTGTTGCGATTGAGGCTGGTAATGGGGATGGTGGTTTCGTGGACCCTGAGATAAGGGGGAGACAAATAACTGATAGTATTCTAATTGCTAATGAATTTGTGGATGAGAGGAAAAAAAAGAGGCAAACAGGTGTGGTGTGTAAATTAGATATGGAAAATGCCTATGATAGAGTAGATTGTGAGTTCTTAATTTGGGTGATGAGAAGAAAAGGTTTTGAGGAAAGATGGGTGAGATGGATAAAAGGTTGTATTGGTAACCCATATTTCTCGGTGTTATTGAATGGAACATCAAAAAGGTTTTTATGTCCTCAAGGGGATTAAGACAAGGAAACCGCCTATCCTCGTTCTTATTCTTGATGGTGGCGGATGCTCTAAGTGCAATTTTGAAGAAAGCAGAGTCGGAAGGGTTGGTAAAAGGGTTTAGGGTGGGGGAAGATAGACTAATGGTATCTTAGTTACAATTTGTTGATGATACAATTATTTTCCTTATGGTGCAAAGGGAGCACTTCACGAATATGGAAATGAGCTTTCAAATATTTGAATCAATTACAGGGTTAAAAGTTAACATGGATAAGTCTTGCATGGTGAGAATTTCCATTGAGGAGAATAGGTTGGGGGAGCTAGTAGGGGTAATTGGTTGCAAAATTGGAAGCTGGCCACTTAAGTATTTAGGGATGCCTTTAGGGGAAATCCTAAGGCGGTTTCCTTTGGGGATCCGGTAATGGGAAATCTCTAAAAAGCTTGCTTGTTGGAAGAGAAACTATATATCATTGGGTGGAAGATTCACTCTCATAAAGACTGCGCTCTCTAATATACCGATCTATTATATGTCCTTGTTCAAGATGCTGGTTAATGTGGTGAAGGTTTTGGAGAAGCTTCAAAGAGAATTCTTGTGGGAGGGAGTAATCCAAAGAAAGATTGTCATTGGAAGGGGGTGACTAAAGTCAAGAAGCAAGGGGGGTTGGGGATAGGAAGGTTAAAAGAGAAAAACACAGCTTTGCTGGGAAAATAACTTTGGATGTTTGCTTAAGAGAATGGGAGCAAGGCAATCCATCATTCTAAGCAGATACGGGATTGATCCCAATGGATGGGCAATCAGTCTTTGTTGTCTTCCCACTCTTTGTTGTGGAAACACATAGGTCAAGTAAGCTCTTTATTCTGTCCCCATGCTCGTTTTGTCATAGGTGATGTTACGAAAGTTCATTTCTTGCTTAACTTATGGTGGGGGGATGCCACTTTGTCTTAGGTGTTCCCTCGATTGTTTCATGTTGCCTCCATAAAAATGCATCCGTTGCTGAAATCTTGTCCTATAATGAGAATGGTCTATCTTGGAACTTAAGTTTTACTAGGGATTTGTATGAATGGGAAGTTAACTTAGTGGATAATTTGGTTGAGCTCCTTCATGAAGTATACATTTCGAAATCAGACCCAAATATTCGAATTTGGAGTCCCTCTTCGGATGGAAAATACTTAACCAAATCGTTTTTTCATGTCATATCCAAGGATTCATTGAGTCATCCCTCTTTCCCTTCCCAACAAATTTGGTAGTTTGCTGCTCCTCCTGGAGTGAAGGTTTTCAACGAAGAAGGCCTAATATGATGATTTTTTCCTTCAGTGTGTGTGTTGTGTGGCCAAGATAGCGAGTTCGGACTCGAGAGATCATATTTTTATCCATTGCTCGTTCACATCTAGAATATGGAGTGTTTTTTTTTTATCAACTATGTCCTTGGCCTTTGTTATGCGTAATCTCTTTTCAACCTTGTGCACCAATGGGAAAAGGGTATCAAGGGGGAGAGAGGTAGAATGTTCTTAAGGGCCTTACTCAAAGGAGTTATTTGGGAGATATGGAAAGAAAGGAACCAAAGAATTTTCGAGGATAGGAAGAGGGAGGTGAGTAGGGTGGTTAACTCCATTTTGGTTGAGGTATGCTTGTGGCTTATGGTCACCAAGGAATTCCAAGATGGTGTTAGGATGGACTTCATGCGAGACTGGGTAACATGCATCTCTTATGCTCTCCATGGTAATGGAATGATCTCAAAGAAATGGGTTCCTCCTCCATTTGGTAGGTATAAACTTAATTTTTAGGGGGCCGACCAGCTAGATTTGGGTGTGTTGCTCGGGATTGCCAAGGGAATGTTATCCAGGTTTGTTGCGGTCCTATTGGGAGCAGTGATTCTACGAAGGCTAAGGTGGTGAGCCTTCTTCAAGGTCTAAACATAGTCAAGGAAAAAGGCCTGGGGGATTGCATCATTGAAGGAGATTCCGAAATGGTAGTTAGTTGGGGAGTGAGACAGTCATGGGGGTCATGGAAATTGATCAATTTGGTGTGGGAGATAAGGGACCTTATTGCAGAGTTGCAGGTTGAAGTCACTTAAGTTCCAAGATGTTAAAATACTCTTGCGGATAGCCTCACTAGATGGGGAGTCGGGTTATAGGATACTGGGGAGACTCTTTTGGATTCTCATCTTCTTGTGTGAGCCTGGGGTGCTGGGGGTTAGTGTATAGAGGTTGGGATGCACTCATGTTCTTGATGAGTGTTTTCTTTGTATTGTTATCTGTATTTTCTTCTTTCTCTTAATGAAATTCTTATCGTTATTCATCCAAATAAAAAAAAAACCCATAACTCTATTGACCATAACAGGGTTCTACAAGCAACATGGTCATTACATCCAATTCATGTACTAGGAGATTTTGCAGGGAAAAATACAGACAAAATTGAATGATTGTAATCTTCTTATATGAGTTTTTGGATCTTTAATTTTAATCTTTCTGACCTTCCAAAATAGTGATAGATCACATGGTTGGTCTTACTTGATAAGGTTGATTATTAGCATCCAAGTTCTTCTAGGTGGACCAATTGAATGCGGGTCCGAGCCAAATGCATGTATGCCGTGTTTCCATTGATACTATTTATAGCTGCTATGACTTTTTGTTTTTTTGTTTTTATTTATGAAAAAGGTAAAGTATTTTATTAAAAGGCATAAGCCAATAGCATGAGAAATGCTTTACATAACAACTACAATAAGAGATGAGAGTCCCAATAAAAAATCCAAGATCTAAAAGGAGGTGCTTCCCTTGATTGCATTAGGAAAAGCCACCCATGGAGTGTTGAAAGGATACTGTCAAGAATGATGTGAGACTCTTTAGATGTATTATCAAACGTTCTTCTATTACGCTCCTCCCAAATTGCCCCGCATATTGCTGTCAGCACCAGCAACCACATTTTCCTACAAAGATCACTTCTAGAAACAAGCACTTGCTTCGGCTAGCATGAAAGCAACTCCTTTATTGATGTAGGCTGAACCTATACTACTCTAAATTTGCTAATAAAATGATTCCAGAATGTAGCAGACCACGGGAAATGCAAGAAAGTATGGCCTATAGATTCACCATCCCCTTTACATAAACAACACCAATTAAGGAGAATCAGACCTCTCCTGATTAGATTGTTTATTGTTGGGATCTTGTTCCACCACAATTCCCACAAAAGAAATGAAAATTTGGATTGTACATGAGAGTTCCAAATGCATTCACCGGGAAATACAATCTGACTAGGGGGACTAAGAGCCTCACACATCGATCTAACTGAGAAGCCTCTCTCTTCATCCTGAGTCCATAGCATCTCATCTAGTTGGTTTTCTTTCCCAAGGGAATAGTGATCCAGAGTGTCTAACAATCTTCCCATCTCCTCAATCTCCCAGTCATTTAGATTTCTTCTTGGCTGAATATTTCAAGAACAAAACACCCTAGATCTTATCATGTGCTCTTTAACTGACCCCCATTTATTTTCCACAAGGTTGTAACAAGCCGGAAAAAAGGCGCACCAATGCTTCCTTTGCACACCAAAGATCATGCCAAAAACTAAATGTTTCCCCCTTGTTGATTTTAATTCTGGCCAAGCAACAGAAACCCTCTTCCTCCTTGCAAATACTTTCCCAAACCCCGCACCCTCTGGCCCCCTCTAGAGTTCCACTTGCCCACCCAAATCAAGTTTCCCCGTACTTTGCTGCTACTAGCCACCTCCACATTGCATTCATTTCCACACCAAATCTCCACAACCATTTGTTGAGCAACGCTTTATTGGAAGTCTCCCACGGCCGAATGCCCAATCCCTCATGAGAAACCGGCTTACACATGCCCTTCTAACTTACCCAGTGGATCTTTCTCTTTTTCCTTGAAGATCTCCACAAAAAGTCCCTCATCATTCTTTCCAGCTGGTTTACAACCAACGTAAGAGCTTGGAATAGCGATAAGGCATAAGTAGGCACACTTGCCAGAACACTCCTAAGCATAACCAATCTTCGCCCTTTTGACAGATAGTGCCTTTGCTTGCTAGAAAGCTTCCTGCTCATTCTCTTGATAACTGGATTCCAGTAACCTGATGATGAAGATTTGGCCCCTAGCGGTAGCCTAAGGTTTGTGATTGGTAGGGGTTCCACCGTACAATTTAGCATTGCTGCGAGCCTCTCCACATGATGGATGTTCCCCACCGGGCTTAATGTGGATTTACTCCAATTCACCTTTAAACCTGTAGCCATTTCCATAATCAACAACAAAATCTCCCTTCCTCATCCGCTTTCACCATGAAAAGGGAGTCATCTGCAAACTGGATGAACGGAACCGACAACCCTCCCCTTAACGGGAATCCCTGAATAAGCCCCATTGATGCTGTCTTGGCCACCATCCTACCCATGAGATCTACTACTATAATAAACAGGTATGGCAATAGAGGGTCACCTTGCTTGATACCTCTATTTCCTTTGAAAAATCCTTTTGGGGATCCATTCACCATGACTGAGAAAGAAGGGGATGTCATGCAAATCTTCATCTAATTCCTCCATGTTATCCCAAATCCCATTTAGTAAGATCCAATCAACAAAACCCCAATTCAGATGGTCATAGGCTTTCTCCATATCTATTTTACACACCACCCCCGACCACCTAGCTTTCACCATAGCATCAATATTTTCATTTGCTATTAAGGAGCAATCTGTCATTTACCTTCCAGGAAGAAAGGCATGCTGCGACTCAGTAATAACCTCTGCCAAGACTATCTTGAGACGACTAGCCAAAGTTTTGGCCAACAATTTATAGATGTATCCCACCAAACTGATAGGACGGTAATCTTTGAGCTCAACTGCCCCTCTCTTCTTTGGAATAAGAGTGATAAAAGTCGCACTCAAGCTTTTGCACCAAGTGTCCTTGGAATGAAACTCCGAGAAGCCTTATAGAATATCTTTGCCCACCACGTCCTAACAAGCAAGAAGGAACTTCGTCGGGAACCCATATGGACCTGGAGCCTTATCCTCCTCCATGCTCTTAAGAGCCAACCAAATCTCCTCCTTGGAAAACAGCCTCTCCAACCACTGGCATTGAACATCCCCAATACGATCAAAGTCCACCCCGTCTAGCACCGACTGTTTAGGAAAATGATCGGTATATAAATTAGTATAAAACCGCTCCACTACATCCCTGATTCATTCTTGATCATACACCCATTCATTATCAATTTTGAGGTTGTTCATAGAATTGACAACTCCTCTCCAACTTGCTATTTTGTGAAAAAACCTTGTGTTTCAATCACCTGCTTTAAGCCACCGCACCCTGGATTTCTATCTCCAAGAGATCTCCTCCATTCTTAATAACCTGTGGTATTCCTGTTCAACAGTCTTCTTCTCTAAATTATCTTCCTCCTCAAGATCCCCCTTCCATTTCCTTTTTCCCCAGAGACTCCATCTTTTGCAAGCAACTGATCTTTCTGGCTTCAATCCCACCAAATTCATCTTTCTTCCACCTTATGATCTTCCCCTTTAACATCTTTAGCTTCTGAGCAAACCTGAAACCCGCTGAACCCTCCACCACACTCTCTTCCCACCACTTCTTCACCTTATCAACAAACCCCAGAACTTCCAGCCACATAAGCTCAAATTTAAAGGAGTGAGCAGCCGAGGGCATGCTAAACGGCCGAAGAATAATCGGAATATGGTAAGAGGCTGAGCTAGGAAGAGCTTCCTGAGAAAACATCGGGGCAAGATTAAGCCAATCATTCGTGAACAAAAAATGATCCAAGCGGCTACTTATCCTCCTACTCTGATTATTTGTCCAAGTAAATGAAGCGCCCCTAAGTGGAAGGTCCACCAGCCCGAGCTCCTAAATGAAATTATTAAAGTTTCTCATTTGCCTTGTATTCCTTCACGCACCCAATCTCTCTTCTAGGAACCTGACAGCATTGAAATCTCCCTCAACACACCACAGCACCTTCCAGCCATGCTGAATTCTGCATAACTCCTCCCGAAACAATCTAAACATCGTTTGGTCGCAAGGGTCGTAAACACCAGAAAAAGCCCATATCACATCATCCTCCTTACTCTTACACATAACCGAGACCGAAAAATCCTCTATCACCGAGTTAATAACTTCAAGACATTTCTATTCCAAGCTACTAGAATTCCTCCTGCTTGACCAATAGCTAGCTTGAGGATGTAGTCATAATTTCTCCTTTCCCATAGATCCGTCTTCATTTTCCTGTCATCCATCTGGATTTTTGTTTCCTGAGGTGTAAACAAGTCCACTTTCCACCTTCTCAACAAGTCCCTAACCCCCCACCTCTTCTCCTCCCTCCCCATCCCTCTAATATTCCAAGAACATGTGTTGGTCTTCATTTATAGATTTGGAATCGTGTCCACCCCTTCTACCTCTCCTCCTGCTCTTCCCCCTTTCCTCCTTATTGTAATAAATATCAGACTGCAAGTTCCTCAATTCCCTGTTCCGCTTACCTCTCCCCCCCCCCCAAAATTATTTCTCATAACCTTCGATCTTTTTGGGCTCCAACTCCGCCTACGTTTTATTTCCCAAAAAAAGTTTTCAACACGCTGCCTCACGTCTTTAAAAGATTATCCCATTATGCGTTTAACCTCTGCCTCTGCCACCTTTTTAAGCATCCAGTCTGAATAATATGGTGGTGGTAACATCAGCAACGGGTCAACATCATTGATTATCCCCTCCTCCTCGACCCCCTGAACGCTATTTCCATCTCCTTCGTACTCCACCAATGAATTCTCTATGGTATAGTCCCCCCATCTTCCCACCTCTACTAATTCTGCACTTCGGTCTTTGTCATCGACCCCATAGTTCAACACCTCCTCTATACAATGTTTGTTCATCCCCCAAGAAGCTTGAAACTCCATTGCGTTACTGCACTCCTCACTAGACCCCTCCCTTTTCTACACGGTGGCCCAATCTGCCTTTATATCGTCCCTAGGCCCCCAATCAACGTCTTCCTCCTCTTCACTTGAAGTTGCCTATTCCTGCATTGCCGCTTTTCCTTTACCTACATGACTTGGAAATTTGTTTCGCCTGAGATTCCCTTTAGGCTCCCGAATAGAGATTCCTTGCTGAGACTTCACTGCTAATCCCTTCAAAGCTTGATATTCTATGCTTGATTTTCGTCTCCATTCGACTGTCGTTCTTGAATTTAGTTGAATTGCCCTCACCTTCTCCCTGCTGATAGAGCTCCGTCAAGACCCTTTTGTTCTCCCGAGCCCTTCCCTTCTCATCTGACACAGTCGAAGCCCTCGATATCCCCTGCCTTGATTTGGATTGAGCCCTGAAGTTTAAATGATTCACCTTTGGATTTGGAGTTACCCATTACCGATCTATCTCGTGTAGGGGTGTGCATGGGCCGGGCTCGGGCCGGGCTGGGGTAGGCCTGGGGCTCGGCCCTATATAGTAATTTCGGGCTTAGGCCTGAACATTTTTACAAACTTTAAGCCCAAGCCTGACCTAAACATTTTTACAAACTTTAAGCCTAAGCCCAGCCCTAGTTATTTTATCGGGCTTCGGGTTGGGCTTGGGCCAGCCCATGACTTATAAATTTTTCATAAAACAAATGCTTTAAATGAGATTTGAACTCATGATCTACTCTAATAAACTCTTTAACCAACTAAGCTATTGATTCAAGTTTGTTAATTTATTATATGTATTTATATATGATATGTTTTTGAATTTGATGTCTCTTTTTTGACACCTACTTTTCATCTCAACTACTTTTTGGATGTTTATAACCCTTAACACAACACATGTCAGCTTTTAATTCACCATATACACTACATACACTTTTTCACCAAACAACATTTTCTTCACACACACACATGCACATATATATATATATATATATATATATATATATATATATAGTTTAGGCTTCGAGCTGGGCCTTGGGCTAGGCTAAGGTAAGCCCAAGCCTGGCCCTAATAAAGGTTCGGGCATTCAACTCAGGCCCGGGCCCTTATCGGGCCTAGGTCGGGCTGGGCTTTTTGGGCCAAATTTCAGGCTAGGCCAGGTCAGGCTCGGGTTGGCCCGAGCTCATGCTCAGCCCTAGTTATGCTCCCTCCCTTCCATATCTTTCTCTCCCAACGTTATACCTCCACTTCTCTAAGTTTCTTCCTAAATCTTTCCCCCCAACACCTCATTTTAAAAGTTAGGCATTTAAAAGAGAGAAGTGAAGTAATAGAGTATAATGGAAGTGAACAGGAGCAAGAAGGAAGCATGCAGGTACGTGAAATCTTAATTTTGTTTTTGAGTTTTCGTGCCATGTTCGGAGAGACCAGGCTGAGCAACCAATGGTGTGCTCGGCCAGGCTAACCGAGCATACTTTTGTTTGCTCAGTTAGGCTGGTTGAGCAGACCCTATTATGCTCGGTCTACTCTCTCCGAACATAACAAAAAATGAAAAAAATGCCTAGTTTTTAAAGTATTTTTTTGTCAATTAATATACTAAATATATATCTTGTGATTGCAACACACCCAATGTAGTTAGACTTGTGATCAAATGGTCGTGGATTACAGTTATGAGTTCATCACATATGAGATAAAAATCAGTCCTTAGTATATGCTAAAAATCAATCCGTAGTAAGTGGATTAATTGACCGTTGTGTTCTTTCTCTTTTTTGCAGATATTCACTAGTTCGACGAACTTAATTAAGTGGGCAACATATGTTGCAAAGAAGAATGGTTTTGTAATTTCCATTTTGAAATCAGATTCAGGTGGTGCTATAAGAAAAGCTAGTCTGACCCTCGGATGTGAAATGAGTAGATGGTATAGAGAAGACATGAGGTCTAAAAATGTCGGTGTGGGTGCCAATGTTAAGGGGACGGGTACAAAAAAATGCGAATGTCCATTCCGATTGAAAGATAGGAAGTTGCCCAGTGATGATGACTAGATGTTAGAAGTTGTATGTAGTGTGCATAATCACCAGGCTACAGATTATCTAGAGGGTCACTCCTATATTAGTAGATTATCCGAAGAAGAGTACTCGTTATTAAAGGACATGCCCAAGAGTAACGTATGACCAAAAGAAATTTTGGTTACTATGAAGAAAAAATATTCTCTCAATACAACTACAATGAAGGCAGTCTACAATGCACGACACAAATATAAGCGAAAAGAAAAGGGTGGGAGATCTTAGATGCATCAATTATTGGCACTATTGGCTGAGCATTAGTACATTGAGTAGCACCGTACGATTGTGGATAGTGAGACTATCACCGACTTATTTTGAGTGCACCCAACCAGCTTGGATTTATTACATGCATTCCCACATGTCTTGCTTATGGATTGCATGTATAAAACCAATAGATATCGTATGTCCCTCTTGAAAATCGTTAGGATGACATCTACTAACATGACATTCTATGTGGCGTTTGTGTTTCTACAACATGAGAGGGAGGACAACTTTAATTGGACCCTGGATGTCTTGCATCGTATTATGGATGATAGTGTTTTGCCCCACATCATTGTGATAGATAGGGACTTAGCCCTAATGAATGTTATCTCATGAGTGTTTCCCACTACCACACATCTGTTGTGTAGGTGGCACATCAATAAGAATATGCTTGCAAAGTGTTAGAATTTATTTTCAATAAAGGAGGCGTGGGATTTCTTCATGACTTATTAGAATTTAGTGATTCTATCACCAATAGAAGAGGATTATGACAACCACTTAACACTATTAGAGAAGCAGTTCAATCCGTATCTAGACGCACTTAACTACATGCGAAGTTGGTTGGATACCTACAAGGATAGGTTTGTTGCAGCCTGGACAAACCGAGTTATGCATATGGGGGCTACAACGATGAATAGGTAAGGTTATTTTTTGTTTTTTCTTCTACTGACAATTGTTCCTCATTGGTTGGTATCTAACTAGCTGCTCTTTATGTTTCCTGTAAGGTTGAGAGTGGTCATGCCAGGTGAAAGAAACAACTGGGATCTAGTCAAGGAAATTTTGAGTCATCTTGGTTGAACATACACAACATGCTCCTATTATAGAATACATCAATCAAGGCATCGTTCGAGAAATTGAAGATAGTTGTCCAACACAGTTTTAGGCTGTCCATGTTCAGGGAGCTTCGTGGGAACGTCTCTTTCATTGCACTTGAGAAGATACTTGATGTACAAAGCGAGCTGATTTTATTGGGATTGACCCCGTTGCATGTGAATGTTAGCTTAGATGCACCCACAGTCTGCCATGCGCGCACGAAATTACTGACTATACTAGGCAGAGGCGTCCGATTCTACTTCATTTTTTGCATACTTATTGGCCCAAGCTTGACATGCAACCCACCTTGAACCACAACCATGTAAATGAAGATGATGTTCATATCGAGGAATTTGAGCTATTGAAGCAGGCCTACGCACAAGCTGGCAAGTCAGGCAAAGTCCAGCTACTGGAAATTGAGGGAGTTGGTAAATCTGGGGAGTACATATGTAGAGGAACCAGAGATCAAATCGACAATGTGAAGTAGGCCACTTGAAAATATGGATTAATCTACCTGACGTGAGCCATCTGCATTTGAGAGAGTACCATCAATGCATGATAGCTACTCCCCATCTGTCACAGGTCTAATGGATGTCAACTCTCTACAGTCAATAAAACCAACCTGATAGAGGAGAGTGAAAGAGAAGGTAATTAATAGGTTTGTTACTGTGTAAGTGAAGTTGATTTGCCATATCGTTGATGCTGATGCATTATCCCTTCTATCACAGGTCAGTTCAATTCTCGTCGTATGATACTTACATCAGACACTTTTCATATGGCATATGTCCATTTATTTAGCATATTGTAGACGTACAAACCGATGAAAATTACGGGTTTCGGGCGATTGCTGCCTTGTTAGGCTTGGGAGAGGATGGTTGGTCATAAGTCCAGAATGACTTGTTACAGGAACTAGATAGTCACACACAGTATTATGAGCCAATTTTTGGTGGGTTTGTAGCATTGAATGAGATTAGGCATTTTATTATGCACTTCATGGAGTGTACGTTATATGAGTATTGGATGATCATGCCAGAATGTAGACACCTGATACCCTCCTGTTACCATGTTGTTTTGTACCTTTTGAGTGCTCAACAATGTCTGACATGCTTCCTACTCCAATCCGACCCTATACCCACTGCCACTTGAAAGGAACTTGCTATTGGCTTCATGAACAACAACCACTCCGTACAAGTAAATATAAGTTGCAATGTGCTATTACAGTTAATCATATTTTGCGTTTAACTTCATTCTTTGTTATGTCTACAGGTTTTTCTCCTGCCGAGTCATTTTATCCCACCCATTACGACATATTGGCATAAATACTGGACTAATAATGCATTGGGATAGATACTACATTCATACGAATCACGAATTGAAGAATTCCAATGTGTGGTTAGCGAAGATGTAGCGACACAGGAGACGTTGATTTGACTGACGACTAATTGAGCCGGAACATAGCTTAGATGTATCCTGCATAGTGCATTGATTGTGCAATTTTGTATTGACGACTTGTATATATAATCAATAGTTATTAAAACCTTTTGTATCCACACATTCCTTTGGTAATTAATATTAATATTATTTTAGTTTTTATATTTCAGTTGCGATCTTTTATTTTTTAGGGGCCTCATCCCCATACACAGTCATTTTATTTTATTTTTTTCATTGAGCGATTGTGATATTTTAGTGTGTGATTTTAAAGTATAAAACTGTAATCATAATAACAAGTAAAGAAGAAATGTGAAGAAACAAAAACTGTGATTTACATAAATAGGGTCATCCCTAAACATCCCTAAAGAAATGTATTCGAGGCTTCATCCTCTATAAAGTACATATACAACTCATAAAAAAAATAAACTAAGTCTCTATCTCTGTGATCTCTGTCTCTATGTTCCGCTTCCTCTATTGTCTATACTCACGCATAGATGTCATCATCTCAATGGAATCGCTAGCACAACATGTCAGGATATCCCATACCCGCGTAACCGTGTCCAACATATGTGTGTACCCACGTGTCGAACCCTGGATAATCAGTCTTAATAAATCATTTGTCTGCTTAATACGTTGAAATAAGTATAGATAAATATAAGTTGCAATAACAAAAACTAACTAAAATGAGAAATATGAGTGTTGAAATGATATACCTGGTCTGCTGAATCTGACTCTTACTATGGTGTTCCTTGCGATCTATCATCTGGATGCTATACGTATCGATGTGATATATGTGTATATCAGTCCATATAGGCACACAATCGCCAAGAAAATGTGACAACACGGACCAATGCTCATCCGATAGTACGTGGCTCTACCACACCGCCCACACCTCCTCATATAAAACATGAGTGGGATGGTAGGATGCTGCACTGGCACTAAGTACTAGTGCTCCCGAGCTTAGTGGGGCAGATGGAATGATTTGTTATAGCCCAAATTGCGTCAACACCCACATCAGATGGTAGGGCTCCGCGAAGTCAAGGCATTTAAGCATACCATAATATGATGCAACCTCAGGAAGCGGGTGATACTGCCTATCATCGTCGTACGGTATCCATGTGACCTACATAAGTTAGAATATACATCAGACATATAAAAGATAATTACGGAAAAATGATGATAGTATTGAACTATACTACACTATATAAAAATGCCTAATGCAACAATGGACTCCTGAAGCGTCATCCCGTTGTCCGTAAGACAACTTGTCTCCCTGCGCGACAAATAATGGTGGATGTGTGGCTGGCTAGGAAGATAATGTGTTCCAGTGCAGAACAACGAGGGGAAAGGGCTCGTATATCCACCCCTCAATCAGCGTAAGGTAGCCAGCAATCTACCATACATTGGACCTACTAGCAACCCCTAAATGCCAGTATAAATGTGCTAGAGCAGTGGCTCCCCACGCGTAGGTCTGAACCCTATCAAGATTCTCTAAGCACTAGAGATAACTAACCTGCACCCGAGTCATTGTTTTGTCTGCAAACAGTGTACACCTGATCAAATAAAGCAAATATGTCCTAACAGAGCATCTAATCACCTCATTGCCACATACGTCACCCACCCTCCCCTGAAATCTGCTCCGTAACCACTCCAGCCTGATGAACCGGCCACATGCAGATTTAAGCTCTTGTGCGGCCTCCGCCTCTATCACTATAAGTGTACGGATTACCAATTTCCGTGCCTCATGCATTCGTATGTTGGAGGAGACACTTTTCCCAACCACAGGAATAGAAAGTAGTTCACTCACATCATCGAGTGTGATAGTCATCTCCTCAAATGACATATGAAAAGTGTTCATCTCGGGATACCATTTCTTGACGAATGTAGATATAACAACACGGATCATTATCCGATAGGAACTGTCAACCAGTGGGAATAGGCTAAAGCGTTGAATATAGCCTTGCCATATCCCAGTCTCCAAATCTGGAGGGTCGAACTCCCACTTCGCCAGTTTCGACTCGTGGCTGATACACTTCAACAAGCTGTGCTCCTATAATTGAAACAAATACTATTAGTATACTTGGTATTAATAAGTAAAATTTTTAAATCTTAAAAGCATTATCTTATGTTGCCATATAGATGTAGCCACATGTGTCGGTGTATGGCATAGCTAGTGAGGAGTGTTGGGTCCGTAGGCGCTCCGGGGACTTTAGCATCCTCACGCACCTCTCCAACATCCTCAGACGTCTCGGCAACAGGCTCTGACGCTTCTTTAACATACTCCTTAATCGTAGGCTCTAATGCTTCTCTAACATACTCCTCAACAGCCGCTAGTCAATGCCATATATGAGTCTCTAGCTAGACCTAACCTCTCTATGACACGATGCTGTCGGGCAAATGCAGTGGGTACGAAGTCTGTTACATGTCATATTGTGTTAGACGTAATAACATATTTTACAAATAAAATAAGTTTTTTAAACATTAGATTAAATTTTTTATATAATCAATGCCTAAACAGATTAAACTAAAATTAATTAACTATTTTCAAACAATTTTTATT
Source organism: Platanus orientalis (assembly GCA_025762735.1). NCBI lineage: Eukaryota > Viridiplantae > Streptophyta > Magnoliopsida > Proteales > Platanaceae > Platanus > Platanus orientalis. Next base: position 23,941 of record JAOXJP010234643.1, read on the forward strand.
TTACGAAAAACCATATTTTAACATTATTTAATTAATTTTATATTATTTTTAAAGTATTTACTTAATTTTTAACGTATTTTAATAAAAAAGATTAAAATAGAATTAATTAAGTATTTTCAAAAATATTCTTTTAGTAAAAATTATAGTATTTATATTTTAAGTAAAAATTATAGTATTTATATTTTTAAAGTATTC
>JAOXJP010234644.1:0-10130 GCA_025762735.1 Platanus orientalis
TATAAATACACATAAAATAAATGTGATAATGCTCATTTTGATTATGATAATTATGCAATTTTAAGCAATTATCATTTGGTTCAAATTCTTAGAAACGGTTATGAGCCAATATAGGATGTTTGGTTCGGCCTTTTCAGATTGATAATCCAAAATCCAAATCAGTTTTGGGCTATAAACGGAAACAAACTAGCGCCTGTTTCTGTCGATTATTTCCAACCCTCCAACAAAAGAGAGTAAATATGATTATGCTGATTTTTGCAGGATTTTAACGAAACAAACAAGACGATTTCATTCTTCCCCAACTCTCCTCCACTTTCTTGACTAGAGACTGGAATCTCCTCTCCATCTCCAGCGACAGTTTTCTCCACAGGTATAATTTCACTCATATCATCAACAAATGCACCAAAGCTTTGCCACCATTGCTGGAACCACTGACGACACGTCGGAGATACTAGATCTCCTGAATATAGATCAGATGATATGGAAGGAGTTGATTGAGTTCAGTGCAGATAGAATTGATACAAGAGGGAAGCTTGGAGGAGTTGCAGAGTACAGAGGCGAATTGCCGAATTTTTATTTTTATTTTTTTGGTAGATGCAAAAACTTCAAAATGGGGCAATACTTTGGTTGGACAGTTTATGGAAAATGTCCACTATTCATGCTCATTAAGAATTTGCTCATAAAACTATGGAATCCAAAAGGTTATCAAGAAATCAATTTACTTGAGAATGAATTTTTTGTCTTCAGATTTAGATGTGTTGTACATGAGATCACATTTGAATAATCATTTCTGGACAATATTTTACCTGACAGGATTTGATTATGGATTTTAAAAACAGCTTCCACAAACAGGATAACCAAACAGGATTTGGATTTTCAAAATCATTTTTCAGAATCTGATTTTGAGAATCTATAATCATAATCAACAATCTATTATGAGAATCTGAACCAAACAAACCCTTGATGCCTCAGAATCAATGATCCAGAATTTAATAGGTGAAGAAGCTGAAGAATAAAGAGGGTATTTGACTGCACAAAAGTGGAAGTGGATGTGAACAAGGATGCCAAAGTGCCATCCTATTGAGACATGAAATGTTAGAATTTCATCTTGAGAACAGTAACGATCTGTCAAGAAGATATACATGGAAATGACAGATCATGAGTAGCAGCTTGCTAAGAAGGGGTTCTTGTAATCACATTACTGCCAGTAGATGAAGTTGAGTTCGCCTTAGATGCCTAGGCTTGCTGAATTTTATTGGTGGCCAACTAAATACCAACAAATTTCCTTCGTATGACGTGATCTCCCACAGTGAGTATGCCATAGCTTGTCCTTATTATCTTGACTAGGCTTATTAAACTTCTTTCCACTAGGTGTGTCCTACCTTTTGAAACAGTGAAGCTAATACTTACGCTGTTCTGTCTGAAATACTGTATTGTGGCATGACACTACGCCTGCATGCCTCACTCTGATCATACAAGTTTACTTGAATAAGAGAGGGTATCTCATCTTTACTCAAGATTTGAACCCAAACTAACTCCAAGTATGGGTCCAATCTAGCGGAAACTCAAAAAGTACTGGTTCTCTCTACTTTTCTTGGTAGGCCACTGAATTAGCTTGACATGCAGGCTTATAGGTTTCAGAATGGTTTAGTTCTTCCCATGTTCTTAAAGTGTTAAGTAACTGGCTAGAGTTTTATCCCCTTGATAAAGATATGAGACATTGTGATTCAATTAATTCACTTGCACGAAGTTCCTAAGTTGGGAATGTCTGGGTAGTTGAATCCCAAATTTCTTCAGGTATTTTGAGAAAAAGAAATCCTCTACTTTTGTGTAGTTGCATTGAGTGGAGTAACTAGGACATTTCCATATGATTTTTGCCTCCCATTCATCTTACGCCAGTGCATGTGATTGATCCAGATTAGTAAGTCCCATTGATATTACCTAACTTGCCTTGTTCTCCAATCTACATTCATGCTGATCCAGACCACTCCAGTTAATTATTTTCATCAAATTTTACTGTAGTAATTAGCAGTCTAGGGTTATCATATTACCCACCCATGCATGACATACCACCGGAACTCCTTAGAATGGAAGATGACTCTCCAGTGACTTATTTGTGACATGGTATTAATCACAAACATTATAATGGGAATACCAATGTCTGAGAGGATTGGATAGAAAAGCAATTCAACCCCACTCTTGGGTGTATGTACCTACAATAAAGACTGATCACACAATATCATTCTTGTCCACAAAACAGCATCATATAAATTTCCTACCCTATTGCTGATGTAGGATAGGACAAGCTTTGATGCCAAAGCAATGCACGGCAGCCTAGGCTTGTATATCTTGCTGATATGAGCCCAAAATAATAATTCGGAAACAAGCACTGTATTAAAATAACCAAGAACTGACTATAAAACCACCCAAATAATATCAAACTTAGGGAAATATGGGGAAAAGGATATAGCATCAATTTAGAAGAAATTCAGATACAATAGAATAGAAAAGAATGCAAGAATTAGATAAAAAGGGAGCAAGAGGGCTGTTTTAGGGTTTCTGGAATTTCTGGGCAGAACAATGAAGTTACCAAAATACCCCTGCATACATGTCAGAATTTTAGGAAAATTTTCAGGGTATTGGATGGGTCTAAACTTGATCTCCATGCCAAATTTCACTGTATTCTGACAAATAAAAGTATATAAAACATATGTAATATCATTCAGCAGTAACACTTTATCGAGAACACCTAAAACAGAAATGGGTTTCTTGTACAGAAACCTGGGTAAAACAAAGGGGGAAACAAACGGAATTTTGAGGGTTAGAAGGGGAACAAGTAGGGGAGAAAAACCCAAAAGAGAGAAGAAGGGAATAGGGTTTTACAGGGGGTGATTTCCAAGAGAAGTATACCCAGAAAATTCTGTAGAAACACATAACCAAGGCCATCTGTAATGGGGATCTAACTACAGAATTTAACATAGAATGTTAATCGGAATATAGAGATTTAGAAGAAGGTTTAATTAAGAACCCCACAGAAATAAGAGGAGAAATATCACTTACTGTAATTGGCAATTTAGACTATAGGGGATTCTAGAAACCAGCTGTGATCTTTTAACTCTGCAGTCCAGATTCTCTAGCACCTACAGCTTTTATCTGCAGCTTTTGAAGAGGTTCAGCAGGGAACTTAAGAGAAGGAAAAAGAGTTAGGGTTAAGAAGAAGGTAGGGGAAGAAGAAGAAGAAGAAGAAAGAGGGAATAATAAGATAGAAATAGAAGGAAGAAGATAGAAGTAAGAGAGGGAAGAAGATAGATGAAACTAGTGAGAACCCTAGTGGGACCCTCATGGCTACACCAAGGGAAAGGACAGGGATAAGAGGGATAAACCACAAACCAAAGTTCAATTTCAGTAATTCATGTCTTCTTTACTTCCATCATTGGGTGCCTTTAATTAGGCTTACAAACTTCAAAAAATAGAAACTACCTAATTTAGAAACTTCTAAACTCTATGCCTAAGACTTGCTAAAACAAAAGACTTCTAAAACCAACTTTCCTAGCACCCAAGACTTCTAAATACTAGAAACTCCTAGGCTGTCAATCAGCAAGCTAGAGGGTCCCACATGTTTGACTTTGTTGCCCATAAAAGGACAAAATAGCTAGCTGCTGCCCAAGCCTAAAATATCAATACTGACCTTGGCTTTTCAGCTTTATTACAAGCATACCCTTGGACTAAAAAAACCCAGAAAGCCCTTGGCACAAAAAGCCTTATTACATATGTATCCCAACCCCTAAATTACCCTAAACAACCCACACGCTATACACATCTTGGAGTTTGTTCTCTTGTGTGGTGGCACATACAAGAACCTCTTTATGTTGTCCACATCAGTTGCATTATCCCCACAGCATCATATAATAAAAAACTCAAGAAAAATAGACGAAAATAAGGGCGGTAATCATATTGTTGAGTTTTTTTTTTTTTTCTGCACAAGATCAGTTTTATTAGATCCATGAAAATGAGACAAGATAAGTAGTACAAGCCTCAAGTAGAAATAGGCCCCTAGTCAAATAAACTATCTAATTTCACCAAAATTGATTTTTCTTGGAATTTATGAACAAAAAAAATCTTCGTACCTGATGTTAAAAATTGGGAAAAGTCATCACAATACTCCATGAATCTTCCTCATTCACCTTATATAATTTTTGTTTGCACCTGAAGTTGACCATATGGCTGTTGACATTGGTTGTATGACTTCTTGATGTCAGTATAACACCAAATTTCTTGTGTTTTGAAATTCAATGTATACAAATTACCTAGCCGTTTAGTAGGCTGGTTTATTATTTTATTGTGGGGGACTATTACTCCAAACCCTTGAATAAAATTTATTAATTATTGATGTTTAGCACAACAAACCTCTGATTATCTCAAGTTGCTCAAATTGTAAATAAATAAAGTTGCATAAAATAAATAAGAAGAGTAGAAAGAAGATGAAAACTTTGACTCTTTTATTAATGTGAATGTAACTTACAAAGTTTGCTTTAAACACAAAGTAAACTCTAAACCTTACCTAGCCATGGAGGGATGAGCAGAGATGTATGAAGTTGCTGCCTTCTTGGAAGAGAGATGTTTGCTGGTTTGCAGACGTGGAGAAGATGAAGAACTTATCTGAATTGGAGAGCAAGAGCTTGCAAATACTGTATGAGATGTGGATGAATCAAAGAGTTGTGATTTCATTCTCTTTGAAGGTATATTTAGATGTAATGAGCTGAGTTAGAGTCCATGTGAGAGACAAACTCTTCCTTGCTCTTAGAGTCCTTCTTGAAGTGGGAATGTATGATCCCTATTTTCTGTACACATTGGTGATTCTTCTATGTGAGATTGCACTGCCATTAGTCTCCTGGGTGTTCAAGAAGTCTAGAGTGTGCGAATGAGATTTTTTACCTTCTTCACTTCCGGCCCCCATCTATTCTCTTCAACCTTAAAAAACAGCTTGAGACCTACTACTGAAACTACACCCACTAAGGGATAATGTTCTTATCATCCTTCCCCTCTTTTTTATTTTTATCATTTATCACTTCTAAACTTTTCCTCCCTTACATCTAGCATCTTCCTTCTTCCCAGTCAAATTCTTTTCCCATTCTTCCCGCATAAGGTCGTTATTATTCCATTCCTTCATGGACAATCACACCTCCCATTCGGAGTGATGATGACTTTCATGCCCATTTTCTTGTACTTGATCGGTCATCAGTCTCCCCTTTTTCATGTGAGAACATAGAGATAATGTTATTGCATTAATATTATGAGATTACTATCCTAGGTTTAAAATCTTGGCACTTGTACTACACTATCAATCACACCAGTGGCTTCCATTCGAGGAATACTGGTTATACAATAAAAAGTGTCAATATCATAGGCTGAATTGGTGCCACCTTGTGATGGGATGGCAGGTCGTTAGGGTAGAGAGGGGTAGGCTCATCCTCTAAACCATAAACAAGGACCTGCCATTTAGTAGCGGGGCCCAACGTCCTTACTATAAAGACCTAAGGGTGAAGTCACTTAAGAGACCTTTAATTCCGAAATTTCACATTATCATATGACTGTAAAAGTAGATCTTTCAACTTTCTTTTTTTGATAGGTAAGTAGGTGAAGACAGGTTTTGAACCCAGGTCTAGGATGATAGAAATTCTCTAGTTGCAAATCTTGGGATTTTGAGCTCCAACTTTTTAGTTAGACCTATTTGGAGGGTAAAAAGATAATAAAAGAATAAGAGAATGTTAACGTGACAATAGGTAAATGAGAAAAGGCTGGGTAGGAGAATGAGGTGGGGCCTAGCATCTTCTAGTAATGTTGAATGTAGTTTTGGGAATAATGTTACGTTTGTCTTTTAAGTGGGGAAAAAGTGAGTAAAAGTCAGGCAAAAGTGATAAAGCTGACAACACAGTTGGAGCAAATATTACCTTTTTCGTATTCAGTAATAATGGGGGGATACAAGAACAAGAGAAACTGCTTTCCCATGCTGATATATTTTTGTTTTCAAATTTTCTAGTTTGAGTATTAGAGACCATTGTTAGTATGATATACTAATGTGCAGAGACTGAGATGATCATCTGTATTTATAGCTGTATGTACTTTTGTATTTAATTAGGTATAATTAGGTCTTTGCTGAGCTATCATATTATATGAACTATTATGTTAATCCATGTTCTATGTTCACTTTTTCTTTATACAGGCATTCGCAAGAATCGAAAATCATTACTTTGTGAACAAGGGCTTTTTTACATCAGATTCATTCCTGTTGGATAACATTGAAAAGATTAGGCATATTAGGACTACAATTGTACAGGTATGATTACTAAATACCAATATATTCTACTTGGTATGGGAAGGTACTCAATTTTCCTTTAATAGCTTTATAATATATGTCTGGACATCTAGATCTATGTGTATATAGATGCATGGGACTTTATCTGATTATATTTTCTTGCTGCTTTGGTGGGTAATAATTTGTTAGTAATTGGCTCTTCCTGCTAATTTCCAAGGTTTAAAGTATTGGTATCATACACCGTATCACACCCTTGGGGTATGGATAGATATTGATGTGTTGCAAGGAAACGCGGAAAAAATAACTGTGGAAACACTAACCAAAAGTTGATTTTTTTTTATATAAAACTTCAGGATTTGATAGAATAAACACTAATACACATTTAGGAATCATTACATAGAGGAAATAACCATTTATGATGGTTGGGAGGACCGCGACCCTCATGACATATGTTGTCGCCTGTGGAAACTATGGAAACACTATGTAAATCTTGGAATTTTTTAATGAAACTTTAGGCAATGTTATGATAAGCTTCATTAAATACTTAGAAACCATTACACTTCATTACACATTTGAGAATTAAAAGTTGAAAACCGGTACCCTTGTGACATACGCTATCGCACACGTCTAGAACTTTAAGTGTTAGGGGCAGATTAAATAACACCATGCATTTCACAATAAAGCTACAAATCCACATCATCAATGACACAGATTCATAACCCAAACAATTATGTCATTCATTGATAATATCATTTGGCCAATGGCCATGCAAAGTATAAACAAAACACAGAGAAACATACACAGTATCTTTCAAAATGTTTTACTGTGTTTGCTGTAATTTTTTTATTTTTTTGATTATTCTGTAATTTTTAATTAATTTTATATTAAAAAATAAGGAAAATTAAAAAATATATAAACATAACAGAATTAAGAGAAACAAGCACAGTATGTTTCATTGTGTTCTAATATACTTCCTATAATTTTTCAAAAAAATTGGCCTTTTAGTATTTTTATTTATTTAATAAATATATAAATAAATAATTATAATTTTATTTCAAAAATTTACCAAACTGACATATTATGTGATAGTGGTGTGGTTTTTATAATTTTATTTAATTTTTTGAAGAAAATAAATGTTTTATTTTCCAAAAATAATTTTTAACTCCATTGAAGTGCATAACATATAAAAAAATGTGGGAGGATTGGAGCTAAACTAAGCGACTTACTAAAGTTATTGACGAAGTTTGGGGTTTCGGCTTCAATCCTTCGATCCAACCCAAATACGTGTTTTGATTCGAAAAGATTGAAGTGGGGTCTTAGATTTGTCCAATAGAAGCTAGTTTTACAAAAAAAAAAGAATAGAAAATAAAAAATGGATTTATATAGATTTTATGAATCTACAATACCGGGGTTAGTTGATACTTGACGTATTATTGAGTATTGAGCCCCAAAAAACCCATTTTATGTGTAAAATTTTTCCCATATTGATCGGTATGTGTGGCACGTGCCGCGATACAGGTAATTTTTAAAACTAAAGGGGGATTTCGAACTCCACCATTGCAGTATCAGTATGATACGTGCGGTGTGGCACGTATCAACCAAAACTTTAAACCATGCTAATTTCTTGTTTGGTAATCGATTGAGACCTGAGTTAATGCTGTAGCATTTAGGCATCCAGTAGACAACACTCTGAATGGTAATGTGGGGAAGCCCTGAACTTTATACTAGTGTTATTTATGATTTTTAAATTATTTGAAAATCAAAATATTGCTAAAAAAATGAGTGAAAAGAGAGAGGACAAATGAATGAAGTCCAACAAACAACATAACATTGGGCCTAAAATTCTGGATCTAATTTATGCAGTATAGTTGCACCTGATTTAGATGCAATCCCTGGACTATCAAGCAATTGTCTCTGTAAATAAAGCATGGCTGAAGTGCATTCCTCATATAAAAATGGAATTTACCGTAAGTAATTTCTTTGCTTCCCAGCAATTGGCATATGGTCCTAATCCCAACTTTTCTATTCATGGAGGCAAATTGAGGAATAGGGATGTGGTTGTTTATTCCCCAAGTGGCAAACCCATAGGAAATTCAGTGGTCATTGCTGTAACCTGCTTTGACCGAATTGGGAAGAAAGCATGAGAGCACATGTGGGCACTTAAAGCATCACTGGATGAGAAGTGATGGATCAAGACCCATGACGCATAGGATCATAATCTCTTCATTTTGCCTAAATTTTGTTTTTGATCGTATATCCAGCCAAACCAAGATTACACAATTTTAACACGATTTGAGCTAGTTACAGGAAAATTACAAGCATGGTACAATTCCATGATGAGATTACTATTTTTTATCTTCTATGGGTGTTTCTTTTTGAGACATTTTAGTAATTGGTGATTTTTTTTTTTGGGGATGAATCTAATTGTTGAATTTCTTATTCAGTTTTTGATGGTTTATGATTTGAGTTAGTTCAATTTCTCAATTTGAGTTATAATTTTTTTTATTAGTTGCATTTTTCAGTAAGTTTTGCTAGTTGTCTTTCTAGAAGTGTTATTTGGTTTCTATTCTAAAAGGTTCCAAGTTTAGGAGTGTTAAATTATAGGGTCTTTTCTATTTCAATAGTAAAGAGGAAAGATGCCACAGGATTGGTTGAATAAGAAATTATTTTTTTTCTGTTATAACTATTTCTTGTTGAGGTATGACTCTCCTTTCTCTGGGTCGTGGAACTCCAGTGGTTGGTGCTCTATTTCGTGAGACTTCATCCTCAAGTTCTGCTGAAGTAGTGAGACTGTAGTTCCATATCCTCACTATATAGGTTCGCCAGTTTGACCTGATCACAGATCAAGGTCCTAATCAGTTCTATTCAATCGTTTCCTTCCATCTATCTCCTGAGCAAGTTTGGATGTAAGAAGCACAGAGCCTACCCACATGACCTGTCAGATGAGGATAACATCCGTCCAGCCTTGCTGTGCAGACATTTAAAATTTCTTCTAAAAAAAAAAAACCTTTTCAACCTTGCTATTGGTAAACTTCAGGTTAGCAGCTCAAACTGCTTACACAGTAAGAGTCATAAAAAACATTAAGAAAAAGAAGGAAAAAAAGCACACAGTTACATGTTTGATTGTAAAACCTTGCTATTGCCATTTTTTTATAAGGTAATATTCATTTCAAGAGAAAAAGTGCAAGAGCCATATGAGCAGTAAATCTTTGGAAGAGAACTAAAGACCATAACAAAAAATAAGGGAGTCCCAATCAAAGATAAGATCCTGAAAGTGGGATCCTTCAACAATTTTCATGTGGGAAATATGTTTGGGAAGCCCAAACATATAAAAGACCCAAAATTGATTCTTGAAGTTTGGAGGAATTGGCAGAAACTCCCTTGATAATGCTTGCATTTCACTGCTACTTGTACTAGATGGAAGAATCTCAATCACATATTCTATATGTTTTTTGGCAAACTAATGTCACCACATTTCTATTTTGGTTTGCACCTTTATTTGAGATAGTTCCAGGTGCCAATATGTTTGAAAAGTTTATGTTCAAATTTATCTTATGGCTTTGCGGTCAAGCCTGCTGGGGGAAGAGGTGTTGTGTGGATCCTGACCAAGGTTCAAAATTTCGATTTTGATGGATTTTTCGCCATGAGGATTTATGGAAATTTCGCTAGAATGTTCTGAAATATTGGAAATTTTTTGAAAATTTCGATGTGAATTGCTATTAAAAATTCAATCTATTTTGAGCATGATTGCACACTCACAACTCAAATAACTATATAAAACATTTAATTTATGTACAAATAAACCATAAAAATC
>JAOXJP010234645.1:0-10130 GCA_025762735.1 Platanus orientalis
GTATCTTGCCAGGGGTACTTGATGCACTGATGATACGTTGAGGGGACCACCTAGAACTTGTACATCCATGGCCGACCTATGAGGGCATTGTAAGCAATGTCTGCATCGATTATGTAGAAGGTGGTCTAGTCTTTAATATAGCCAAACTTTTTCTTTAGCTTGACAGACTCGAGAGGACGCTGCTCATTTTGATTAAAGCCTTGGATGACAAGTGTACTTGACCTAAGCTTAGACGGATCTACTCCTAGATAGTCCAGGGTTTTAGTAGAAAGTATGTTGATTACTGAACCGTCGTTAATCATTATTCTTGACACAGGTTGATTATCAATAGAACCGGTAATGAATAATGGTTTATTATGGTTGGGATCGTTGGAATACTGATAAGTGTCTTCAAAAGTGGACTATAGGCATACACAATCTTTCTCTTGTTGTGGTCTGCCATGAAGCTCAGATAATCTCGTCGTTTGTGACAAACTTATCTAGGTGAGTTAATGCATAGATCATAGAAACCTTGAGCTCTAGTGACATACGGAGAGCATCATAAACAATTAACAATGACGTGATCTTCTTAAGATGCACTATCACATCATATGGGATAGGATTTTCTGCCTTCTTGATAGCCTTACTGTGTTCAGCTTCCATAGCCATCTTTTTCATTGCATCAGCTTATTGGTTAGCTATAAGACCTTGTGGTGGAATTTATTTCCCAAATCACAGTTTAACCCAGTTGACGTCTCTCTATCAGGGTAGTGATTTTAAGTTTGGTAACATTGTAAGCCCCTACTTAAGGGTGGGCAAATATCCCATCCTCAGAGAAATTCTGAGATAAATATGTGAAGCTAGAATCATCGTTGTCACTAGAGCCGTTTGAGTCAATGACCAAGGGTGATATGTCTTGCAAGGCTAAATCACAACGTTGGGTTTGCCATAGATTTGGGGCATCATCGCCTTCATCAGCCAAAGTCGAGGAGTCGTTGGCATTCATGTCGACATCCTATTGGTCTTGAGGTAGGAAATACACCACGCTCTGTACATATTGGAGATCGTGTCTGTATGTCCTTTGTCAGAGATAAAAATGATCAATGAGCATTGGCCATGAATAAACATAGCATGATGGTAGAGTCAAGTAGCTGTCAAAAGCATGTGAGTCCAGTGTAACCGAAAAAATCCATACCAATAGATCATGGGTAGTGGTTAGCAAACCAGTTTCTTACAAGAAACGGCTAGTGTGGAAATGGGGATCCCTATCCCCTGTATATAGTGTGAGCAGAGGAAGCTGATAGTCCTCTAGGAATTAGGTAAGGTATACCTCCTGTCTATTAGGTTACCTTGTTTTGTCAAACCATCAGGAATCTAGCAATTGTGCAATAATCTGATTTGGGGTGCCCTTAAACTCTTTATATGTCTACTATTGAGGGGGTTGTCTCAGGGGATCTGTATTCCAAGAATTGTATAGTTTTGTGCCTAGCTTCATAAACTCATGAATGAACATTTCAATCAAGTGGCCCCAAGAAGGTATACTTTGTGGCGCTAAATCCATGTACTAATCTAATGGTGGATCGTCTAGGGAGAGTGGGAATAATTGTAATAGCAAATTGTCATTGTGCATTACCTCTCTACATGATATCATAAACTTAAATAGATGATAACACAGGCATTGATAGCTTTCATTTGAGAAAGTAGCGAACAATGGAACCTCAAAGCCAAGCACAAATGCCTCGAAATATACAGCTCAATGACAAGGAAAAACTCGTTGCCTGAATTTGGTTAACACATTTCAAAAAATATGTACGTTTCCAAGGTGTCATAGGTAAACAGGTAATTCTAGCAAACCGTAATGGAGGGTCTTGTATGGAACTCGCTAATGCAATGGAGATGTCACCAGTGTTATATCTATATGCTGTCATAGGAATAGTTACTCATTTATGGTGATCTTGGTATGTCAAATTGTTTTGCAACCAATAGATCACTATTATTGACCCATGAAGTGTTGTTGTTGGATGTGATTCTCTACGTGGGTGGGGATTACCAGCACGGACAATCAACGCCATATTACAAGTGACAACAGGAGACTGGAGGAAATCCTCAGGCATAAACTCTTCCAATGTAATAGGCACTCGTAGAGGTTGCTCTAGTAAGTCGTCCTCACTAAGCAATGGTGTGGAGTCTTAGTTACTTTTTTCAAGCAAAGCGGCTTTTTTTTGGCACACTTAGGAGGGCTATGTGTTTATTGTGATCCTGTTGTAATGGCATGGAGTCTTCTTTTCTGTGTCATCTTGTTTTCGAATGTGACCCAATCACCCTCATCATTATTGTTGTCCTCATTGTCTTGAGGACTCATGAGGTCAACTATATCCTCATCAACAAAGACAGCATTGGTGGTTGCAGCCCTCATGTCTGCATCTAACTACAATGTTCTTGTCAATTAATTCTTGTAGCTTGTCTTTAAACACAAAATAGTCTTGTAATGTATAGCCCAAAATGCAGTGATACTTGCAATATTCTAGATCATTGACTTTATCAGCTTCTGCAGGTCTCTTTGACTCAGAAAGTACAATATCCTGAGATTCGATTGTTTATTTGAAGAAGCTCTTTAAGTCGTCTGGATGGAATGTATAAGCCTTTTCTTGTCGCTCCTTTATGCTTGGCCTTCTAGGGGAGCTTTTTGCTTTGTCGACTTAGTTGTTTTTGTAGTGTGTTTGACCTTCAACTTCGTAAGCGACTTTTTAGCGCTGACCATGGCAGATTCCATCTTATTAACCACCGTTTTTCCTTTCCTCTCACGTTTGTGGTTTAGCAGTCTTCTTTCCAGAGCTGACGCCTTGGATGTCAATTCATCGAACCCAAAATACTTATGTGAAGTAAGATGGAGTGAAAGCTTAAAGGCTATGTTTTGCATACACATCTCAAGGAGTATTTTAAGAGGAGGTGCATTCTCACAAGCATAAGACATACTCTTCCATCTGTTAATGAAGTTCACCACTGACTCATTGTCTCACTGTCTTTCATTAGTCAATTCATATAGTTTCATAAGCCTATAAGTACCGTGAAACTGCTATACAAATGGTCATTTTATTGACTCCTAGTCTGGAATGAAATAGGGTTTCAGGTTTGAGTAACATGTAAAAACAATCCCTTCTAAAGATTAGACAAACAGTTTTAACAACAAATCACCTTGTTGAGCAATGGCACCGCATCGGGACTTGGAGTGAGCACTATGTTGTTTAGGACATGTCGATCCATTAAACGTGTTAAAATGGGGCTGGACAAATTTTGGTGAAAAGGGTACCACATCCACATGTGGGGGATATGGTTTCCCGGTTGTATATGTACTCAAGGTTTCTTGCTCTTTATACTCATTGAGCATCTCGGTCATCATTGCTCGTATATAATTAGGGTCCATCATAGGTGTGGTTGGATGAGCATACGGTCCTTGTTGCATGTAAGGAGGCTGTGCATATGCATTGTAGCCATATGTCTAAGGAGGTGTGGGTCCATATAAGGGTGGCTCATGTTGATGATGAGGAGCCTTATGAGGTCCTTGTGGGTGCAGGCCTTGTGGGAACCCTTGTGTAGACAATCTTTGCAGGATGGGTATGTTAGGTGTAACACTTACAGCCGAGGCAGCTCCTAGAAAAGTGGCAAAGGCATACTCCAGTGTATAATGGGTGAACCCCCTTGCATCTAGCCTGAAACAGCTAGCCTTGCTAATTCTATTACGGTAAGATTATGATTTGGTGGGATCATGCCCTGTCTTTCAAGTGTGAGCTGCTTGATCATAGCCTTTAGCTCTACTATAACGACGTCTTGAGCAGTCAAACGACGGTCTCTACTTTCTACCTGAGCTCGTGATTCTGCAGTTCTAGTGTGTTCCCCTTTAGAGTCAAAATGGTACTCCCTTACATCTACATTTATTGTAGGGTCAATAGGAAAATCTTGACTTCCTCTTAACCCTGTTTTTGTCACCGCAGGTCCTTGTGAAGTAAAGGTGACGTTGACTGTTGTGGCAGTCCTATGTGTAGTGTAAGGACTATCCTTATGATGGAACATAACAAGAGAGGCTACATGACCCCTTATAGTAGTTGGTAGTCCTCTTGAAGGTGTTTTGGGTGTTCTAGAGCTTACAACCAATCGACTTCTAGTCATCATACCAGCAGAGTTAAAGGCTGGTGGTTGTGGACTAGAAGAACTAGAGGTGTTGGCAAGAGCGTCTTTCTTTGATCTAACGAACATTACCGCTGCTTGGGAGTTGTGAGTAGGCCCAAATATTTTACCCTTACTGACGTAGGGTGTATAATCTGAACTGTCTTTGGTATAAAAGGACAAGGAAGGGTCACCCCTTTGTGGGTGTACCCATGGTGGCATTGTGTTGATTTGCATATCCCCCACCTCTGGTTGCTCATGGAAGAACTTGCATGCTTTGGCCCTTTGTCTCTGGGTGATGTTCCTTTACCATTTTTATTTAGGGGATAACACCCTTCTTCTTTTTTGTGGTTTACTTTCTTTGAGCCCCTTGAGTGGTTCAAATCCGGTCAATAACATCGAGTTCTTAAAGTTCTTGAACTCTACCATTGCCTGATTATGCTGTCAGTTATGCTGCACATGTGGGATTTGGGTAGTCACATCACCCAGTTGTAATTCTTTTGACTGAGCATGGCTTCGAGTGGTTCCTACCTTAAATTTTTTTTCTTGTTGTGTGGATTTCTTTTTCTGGTGGCTTAAATATCTCGACCTGATTGATAACTTGTTTTTATATCTAGTCCCTAAGGATTGTAGGAACTTCTATGAGAGTAATATGTATTGTAGTCAAGTCCTGGTCCACGGGTGGCGAATGAAGATTTTTTCTTGTGCCTACAGATGTGTGCAAATGAAACTTGTCATCTTATTGATTGTACACAAATATGAGGGACTTCTATTCATTTATCGTGCTAATGTTGCGCGAACGTCTTTGCTTTTGGGAGCGCACATTAGTGTGCGAATACAAAAATCCTTTCTCATTTGCCATGGGTGTTTACATTAGAGGATTTGTGA
The DNA here is from genome assembly GCA_025762735.1 of Platanus orientalis. Taxonomy (NCBI): domain Eukaryota; kingdom Viridiplantae; phylum Streptophyta; class Magnoliopsida; order Proteales; family Platanaceae; genus Platanus; species Platanus orientalis. The sequence goes on from JAOXJP010234645.1 coordinate 5,032, forward strand.
ATAAGGTAGAATCACTGGCTGGGACTTCCTCTTGGCCAGTGGAGCCAATTAATTGTGAGTTAGTCTCAGGCCTGAACGTTTGAGCTTTTCCCCTCTTTCTTGCTGAATATTTTTCGTGACGGCGAGTGCTTCCCCGCGAATGAGAATTTTTCACATCATTCATGCGTACAGACATTAGCGAATGTGAATATTCATCTTCATTCGCATATTTTAGCAGCGGTGAATGGGATCATGAGCCCTTGCCCGAGACGTTGTTCTATCCTTTTATAGAGGTTGCAATGGCCTTAGAGCAAAGGTTAAGCTCAGTTTTAGGTATCTATTGTTTCCTTAATTTATTTAAAGTGACTTGAGGGGTAGAACCTCTTGGTTTAACATTAGAATTACCATTTTTAACTGATACAAGCAATGTTGCCACTGCCCAGGGGGAGACCAAGGCCTCAACCCTTGATGAAGTAAAGGATATCGAAGCCTCAACCTTCTGTTGGGAGACTATAACCTCGACCACAGGTGAGTTTTGGAAAACCAAAGCTTCAACTAAATGTGAGTTTTAGGAGACCGAAGCCTCAACAAAATGAGTTTTGGGAGACTGAAGCCTCAACCATATATGTCGATGGTGGTGGGGAGATCAAAACCTCAACCCATGTCTTCCTTGGGGCTAGTGGTAAACCAGTAGAGAGTTCCACAGGTACAACTTCATTAAGGTACCTATGAAAACAGGAAACACCCATTAATACAATGTAACTTAAAGAAAGATGAGAGGAAAAAGTGTCCCACAAAGCGTACCAGAAATTTGTAATACCAAATTTTGAGCCTTTGTATGAGGAAAAATTCCTTGGACAAATTACCTAACAGTCTTAGAGGCTAGTTTATTATTTTATATGTGGGGAATAAAACTTTAAGTCTAATAGACTTGTTAATCACAGCCGTTTAGCACAACTGACCTTTGATTAACTCCAAGTTTCTCGACTTGTATTACAAAATAGAGTTGTAGGAATATAGAGAAGAAGAGAGGAGAAGAGAAGACGATATTCTTTCATAAATATATGATTACACTTGTTCATACACTAGTAAGTTTGCCTATCCACAATTTGATTCATCCTTAAGCTTCCAATGATGTCTTCCTCAAGGAGATGGTAAAAGTATAATGGACGTGCCTTCTCCTCGCTTTTAGAAGAGAGGTAACTTGCAGACCTTCAAGGGGTAGGCGCAGGTTGCCTTGTGATGAATCTTCAGAGTTTCTTCAACTTCTAAAACTCCTTCTCCCTCTCTCTATCTGTTTATTTCTCTTTTGTCCCCCTCTCTGTGCATACCTACTAATATTTATAGGCACTAGAAACAAATTAGAGAAGAGTCCTTGTTTATGAAGAACTCTATCTCTTCCATAACATTTCTGTTGGAGTGGGATTCTTCAAATCTTATCCCAAAATTTTATGTGATTCTTCTATGCGAGAATCCACCTTCTTCCATCTTTTGAGCAGTTAGGGGTCACAAGAGTCGTGACTATCCAAAATAACCACACTGGGAAAAGATAGAATCAAATTTCAGTTTTTGGTTTCTGCAATGTGCGAATGTAAATAGTGCATTCTCCCACACTTTTAGGGCAAAAGTGAATACTTGAGATCCTCTGATTGAGGACAAATGAGACTGTGATTTTCTATTCACCAACAAGAGTGTGGCGAGTGTCATATCATATATGACATTCGCGTGTACTTTTGGGTTTCTACAATTGCTCTAATAATGACTAGAATAATACTAGCCATAATGACAATATGATAAACAATGACAATTACAACATAAAAGGAAGTACTATATATAATGAACAATATGAAAATAATAATAATAATAATAATAATAATAACAATAACAACATCATCAATAATAACAATAACATATGAAATTATAATAACATAAATTGCAAAACAAATAACAATACAAGCGGAGAATTCCTAAGGAGTAAGATGTGGAACTTGAGAATACCCCAAAAATTATAACCTTCCTATAGAAGGCATGCAGTGAAGCACTACCTATGAGACATAACCTAAGTAAAAGGAAAATAATATAGATACAAAATGCCCATTGTCTAAAGAAAAAGATGAAACTATTATACATGGACTTGTAACATGTCCCTTTATTAAAAAAGTGTGGTATGCATCACAAATCACAATTAAAACATAACCCAATGAATGGAACAACTTGCATGAATGATTGAAATGTTGGTTAAAACTACCAGATGTAACTAACAAGGAAAGATTATGGATATGTGAAAGAATTGCAATAACTTGCTGGTTTATATGGGAAAATAGAAATTCTATAGTGTTTGAAAATAAAAAATATGATATGACACTCATTTTAACAAATTCTTCTATAGACTAATAGAGGAATTAGAGGCTCTTAACCCTTTGACAAGTATGGAGGACATGAATAGAAACAAAGTAGAATGAGACCCACCACAAGAAAACTGGTTAAAGCTGAATTTTGATAGTGCCTTCTCAATAGAAAAACAACTAACAAGAATAGACATAACAACAAGAAGTGGCAGAAGAGTAGCTAGATCATCTCTACAGGCTGAAAGTGAAGCAGCCTTAGTGGGTATTAGAACTGTAGGTGTCCTTGGAGTAAAGAAGATCATCATTGAAGGAGACTCACTAATTACAGGAAACCTTGGTGGATTGTCCCACTGAAATAAAAATTTGCATAGCAGATTGCAAAAATCTCTTTTTCTCTTTTCAATCTATTGTTTTCAATCATATAAGCAGATTCAAAAATAAAGTAGCTGATAGATTAGCTATGGTGGTCAAGTAAAAATCAATGCATGGATTGGTATACCTCCACATTGGTTATACGAAAGCCTTGACAAATGACCTTAGTCCATGTAACCCATCTTAATATTTAGTAAGAGTCTTCCATTTACCAAAATAAAAATTAAAAAGAAGACAATCTATAGTAATGAAAATGCAAAATAAAAATGTATAAATACATAAGGAAACAAAGTAATGGCATAAACCTCAATTAGAACTATTTGTAATAAGTTAAAAGTTATTAATTATTAACTACTCATATAACAATACATTCAAAATTGCAATCTTATTTATAGAATTTCTTTGTCAATATTAAACGAGGTGACAACAAAGATTTGGGATCACCTTCATTAGTGCAGTGTATGTGTTGGAAATGCATAAGTGTTTCCTACCTTGTACGAGTCGTTTCCAACACATACAATGTGTAAATCAAGGTGACCTCGGTGTACCTTGGATGAACTATTACTCTTCTTTGTTTGAGGGTATAAACACTTAAAATATGTGCAAATTGCAAATAAAATTATGCATCCCTCACAACTTTATGTAAAAGATCTCTAAGTCTATACATAAGACCTAAACACATAAATTAGACTTTACGTCATGGACAAACCTAGTGCGGCCAAGGCTTGGGTTTGTGGACAAAAACCTGTGTAAGTCACTTAGATCCCAATACTTTAAAGCCATAGATGGGCCTACAAACCCAAGAGAAGTGGGTGGGCCTACCAACTCTCTCCAAAAAGAAGAGATACAATCAAAATTAAATTAAATTAAATCTCCTAATAATTTTGTCCAATCAAAGTTAATTATTATTTTGGAAGGTGAAGACACTAACCCTAAGCCCATAACTACCCAACTGTCTCATGATTTATGGCTTGGTACAACTGAATTTTGTGCAAACAGGTGCAAACGGCATCAGGGGGCTGACGCACAGCACCAAAAAGTGATTTACACTTTTTGGGGGCACATTTTATCACTTTTCAGCGTTGATGTATCCACACCCCGGTGCTGTTTGCATGAAATTCATTTGTATCTAAATTTTTTCCATCATACGTAATATATTGAAGAGTGAGGATTACCTCATTGGAGATCCCAATTATATTCCTTACCAACTCAAGATATGCTTATGGGGCTCAAATTCATTGTTAATTGTCAATCAAATGTCTGCACTTGTGTAAAGGACTTAAAACAAGGAGAATTCCAATAAAATTTTTCTTATTTGTAAATTTTGCATCGCCTATATGTTTATTCCATACACGATAAATGTTTCACCAAGTGGAAAAAGCGGAGCAAAACTACATAACCTCATTATTGATCCCCAGGATTGGTGCCCCCTCCTAAAGTGCCCTAACCTGCTCCCTGCATGCATGCAGGAGGGATACATCACATCAAGAAGTGATTTACACCCTTTCTCAAAAAGTGTAAATCACTTTTCAAAGTGATGTGTCTCCCTACATGCAGGGGTCTGATTAGGGGCACCAAATCCTCCTTGAGGATTTGCAAATGTGTCAACCTTTTAAGCCAGGGCTTCAACAACTTTTATGGCCCTTTGACTTGAAAGGGAACAAATTTTCTAGGAGACAACTGTTTTCCCTTAATTGTCTTTTGACCTGCTTCTATTTAGAATAAAAGCAATCCTAATTAGCAGGTCTTAATTCCGATAGAAAAGGACATGCCAATGTCTCTGTACTCAAAAAGGATCATCTCCTATGAACAAATAATCTTGTAGGCTTCAGGGGACTTACACATACCCAAAAAAAGGAGAATCGCTACTTTTTTTAGGAGTATGTATGCATGTCGTGAAGCCACAAGATTATTTGTTCATAAGAAACAATCTCAACTGCCCTGTGCTCGGGTGGCTGAGTTTACAACCTTTCAGGGGAAGGCCATGGGTCGAATCCCCTTTAGTGCAACGAATCATATTGCCTGCCTCTCCTACTGACAGTGCAGCAGTTAAGTTGATCTTAGTGACAATACCAAGAAAAAAGAAAGTAAAAGTACACAATAAAGGGGAGAAGTCATAATTCTTATTAAAATAAATGAATGAAATTTACCCACAAGAAAATAAATAAATAAATACAGCAAGTATTGGGGAGTGCCTATACCAGTATACTTTTGGTGGTATCGACTCCTATGGTACAAGATGAGCATTAGGGGTGGGTATGGGCCGGGCCGGCCCTCCAATTGGCCTGAAAAAGCTGGCCCGAGGCCCGAACTTTTACATAATTAATATATATGTATTATATATAATATACTAATTATTTTAAAATTATCAATAGTATATAACTTAGTTGATAAAATTTG
>JAOXJP010234646.1:0-10130 GCA_025762735.1 Platanus orientalis
GAATTGGTTGGACACAGTAATAAAAAATTTCCCTCAAGGGGCATTTCGATTTCGAGTATCCCGTCAAAAGTGTACTTCTTTATGTGAAACTCTGTTTTGGATAAAATTTTCACCCTTGACCACTTACAAAGTAAGGATTGGAACTTGACAAACAGATGTATGCTTTGCCTATTGAATGAGGAATTAGTGGGGAATTTATTTACTCATTATGTATTGATTTATCAAGTTTGGGGTTTCTTTTTTTCTCACTTTAATATTTATTAGTCATTTTTTTTTTCTATTTTTGTGTTTTGATTTCGAGGTGGTGGATTCACAGTTTAGAAGATTTACCTACAATCATTTGGTCTTTCCTACCGAGAACTACCTGTTGGAGTTTTTAGAAAGAAAAGAATTCCAAATTTTTTGAAGGTAAAAAACAAAGTTTGGATGATATTATTTTTCATATTTATAGATTTCTGTTTAATTGGATCTTTATTAGGGATGAATTTATTGAAAGAGAGTGACATATTATTGTGTGTGAGGAGTTGTAGTTTTTTGTTACTTCTAGTGGTTTCTTTTGTTATTTTCATTATTCTTTGTTTTATGTGTCTGTTTTTGTGATTTTTACTTGTTATTTTGTTTTGTTCTTGTTTCCTTTCAATAATTTGTCGTCTGATTATAACTCAAAAAAATAATAGTAATAAATTGATGCATTGTTTTCAAGTTGAAAACATCTAGAAAAAGAATCTAAATGAAAAAATAGGTGTTCAAAAAGTGGCACCAAATTCAAGAACCCATCATGTATCATTCAATGACATGCTTATATAGGTCTGTGTCAACATAGACAATCATGCTCCAGCCGGGAGGTAACCAACATCAATCAAAGATTAATTTTGCGCTCACATAGTGATAAAATAGGAAAAAAATTAGGTGAGAATGAATCTTGTGAGAACTGTGAAAACGATATCAAGGTGTAGATACATCAGTGCCGAAAAGTGATAAGTACCCCCAAAAAAGTGTAAATTACTTATCCATACTGATGCGTCAGCCCCTCTGGTGCCGTTTGCACAGTTCTCACAAGATTCGTTTGCACGGTTCTCACAAGATTCGTTTGCATATAATCCAAGCCCGATAAAATTAAACGAGAGGTCACAGTGATACATACATGCAAAAATCTGAACAGAACATGTGTTTCCATTTTTACAATAGGTTTAGGTATGCAATTCATTTTTTCCCACGTGTCCATCTGGGTTGGAGACGTTCATACACCCAAGTTCCCAACAGCTCTGAGTGCCAAAAAGGCAAAAACCCTACGCAAAAACCCTTTTACTTCTCTCTCTCTCTCTCTGGTTGGCTAAAACGCACTTGAACTCCATAATCTGCATCACCATGCCTTTCGACGCTCCCTCTCAGCTCTCCTCCTAGAACCCCAGGTCATTTGCCATGTCGGCCGCATCGAGAAGCCTCATTTCTCGTCTCAGACTTTTCTCAGTAGGCCCGAGAACAACACCAACACCAACAATTAGCAGTAGTCACCAAATCAGGGGGTTCGGTTCACGGTCTGTAATTATCGAGAATGAATGCGAGATCATCGGCGAAGGGCCGAGGATCATCGAAGCAAAACCGGGTGTAATGACACCCAATTCGAAGAGGACTGGAGCAATCGCCTATAAATGTGGGATGACTGCTCTTTGGGACAAATGGGGGGCCAGGGTCCCAATCACCATCCTTTGGTTGGACGATAACATTGTATCCCAGGTGAAGACGATCGAGAAGGAAGGGATCACATCCTTACAGGTATGATCCAAGAATTTCCCCTTGTTCTTCTGCTGATTATGTTGAGTATCATTAGAAAAATAAATACAAATCTGGGCTAACCACTTAGAATAGCGAAACAGGTTATGTTTGTCGAGAAGTGCAAAATAGTATGGATATGACCCTCATTGTGTATCTTGACCAATTCTATCGTTTCTTTGTGTATTCCTATACGAAGCTTTTGTATATGTGTATCCGGGTATTCCTTTATCATTTCGTCCAACAGGAATAGTTCTTTTAGTTCTATAATTTTTTCCAGAACATTTTGACGGGATTTGATGTGTTTGTTAGATTGTTCACTATTAACTTTTGATGGGTTTTGGTTGGATTTTTGAGCGGGGCTTCTGTTATTTGTTAGTTAGATTGGGTGCGGACAGAAAAAGGAAAAACATTTGACAAAACCTGAGGTGGGTCATTTTAGAGCTCAAGGTGTTCCATTGAAGAGGAAATTGAGGGAGTTTCCCGTGACAGAGGATGCGCTCCTTCCTGTTGGTACTCCAATTTGTGTTCGTCATTTTGTTCCGGGACAATATGTGGATGTCACAGGGATTACACGAGGAAAAGGTTTTCAGGTAGCCCAACTCTCTCTTCTTTCTCTATCATTTGTGTATATATATTCTTCATCAAATTATGCTTTCTCATTGTTTTACTTAGGGAAACATAGGTCCTCAATTTCAAGTAAGTGGAGTTCATACTAATGTTTATGCTCCTTGGAAACAGAACCACGACTACCTTGAATTGATTTAGGTAACTGCATGCAAAATGTGCCACTTAGCTTCTTAATAGATTAGAATTCATTGTAGGATAACACATTCTCACATGGCGACTAAATGTCTTGTTTATATTAACCATTTGACAAGTGGGTAGTTGACTGCCTATTATTTGCAAAGGAGGACTTGGAATGAGTGACAGAGCTAATCATCCATGATTAAAGGTGTAAAAAATTAACGAGAATAAGAATTTCTCCTAATATTATATTAGTTAAATTCTTTCATTTTTGATCCATTAATCTATCCAAATTTGGATTTATGATACCCAAGATGTTTTTACATCCAAAGAATTCTCACCATAATATATATATATATATTCTATTGTTATTTGTTAGATTTTTTTTAAAGGACAATTTTATTGGCTAGAAAAAGAAAAACATGCAATAAGGAGACCTCCATAAAGATGGTGAAGCTAAACAAAGGCGAACAAAACACACATTAGACTGCGAACAAAATACGCACCGGGCCACAAACACAAAACTCACAATACCAAAAAATCCCAACTTCAACAAGAAGCCCTTTTCCCTTCATCAAAGTCAGCAAAAAATAGAAATTTAATCATAGAGGTGCCTAAGCACAACAGTAGAAAAGGCATCACAACGATTGAAAGTGGCGTAAAGTACTCCAACAAATACCCCTAGGCAAATAAGACCAAATGACTATACGAACACCGACCAAATCCCTTGTCCACCATCGGGAGAGAATATCATTAATTGACGAAGGAAAGGACCACAACCTGTTGAGATGAGAGAGAAAAGTTCCAAATCTTGTGACCCATCGGACAGTGGATGAAATGATGATCCATAGGCTCCTCCTCTCCCATTCGCATTACGTAGCTATCGATTAAATTCCAGTCTTTGCTCTCTTAAGTGATATAGGGTATGAATCTTATCCAAATACGTATTCCAAATAAAGAAGTTTACCTTGGCAGGAACTCCTGAAACCCAAATGCCCAAACTGACTAGAGTTGAAGTTTGCAAGTGTGAGGTAAAAGGATTTAGTAGTGAAAACACCCTTTTTGTTTATCCCCCACACCCAACCATCATTCTCCTTGGGATTCAGACTAAACCTCTCTAATTCGGATAGGAGGTTTGACTCTTGGAAAGAGTTTCTTCTCTCACGGGGTAGTCGGTTAAGCTTGATAAAGAGCTCATTGGCTAACATTATGAATTATTTCCTCTTGCTATTAATGGTTCCTATTTCAGTAACTAATAAGATGGAGTTGAAATTTAGAAACTTGTGGAATGATTTGGTAGAGCACCATAGGTATCATTTGATTGGTTGGAATATGGTGTGTCGCCCCCTTCGTGAAGGGGGTCTTGGAATAAGGAGGATCCGAAATCATAACCGGGAATTACTCGGTAAATGGCTTTGGAAATTTGGGGTGGAGAGGAACTCTTTGGGGAAGAGTTGTGGTGGCCAAGTACAGTAGACGGTAGTATATCGGTTTAGATCTCTGTGGGTGTCCGTGAGGGTAATGAGTGTGGGTTTTGGAAATTCTTAGGAGTAAAGAGGATTTTTGGAAGTGCATTTGGTTTAGTTTGGGGTCAGGTGAAGAGATTATTAGCTTGTGGGAGGATCTTTGGATTGGGGATTGTCCCTTGGAGGAGGAATTTAGGAGTGTTTATTTGCTAGCTCGTAACAACCAGGGGATCATTGCAGATAACTATGATCATAATATTGTTGGTGGTTGGGTGCCTAGTTTGAGAAGGCATTTGAATGATGGGAGGTGGGGGACATGATTGAACTTTGGGGGGTTTTGAAAGGTAATAAGCTGAGAGTGGGGGGTGTGAGTGATGGGTGGGTGTGGGATAGGAATAAAAATGGCATTTTTTCCACTAAATCTTTTTATAGGAGTTTGGATAATCGGTCTAATAATTTGATTCCTTTCAATGGCATTTGGACTTTGGGTCTTCCTTTTAAGATCTCATTTTTTATGTGGAATTCCTATCTAGATAAGGTTATGGCTCTCAATCATCTTAAAATTAGAGGGTGGAATTTGGAAAATAGGTGTATATTTGTGTATGAAAGAGGAATCGGTGGACTGTAGCTTTATTTACTATTTGTTGGTGAGAAAATTGTGGGATTTTTCTCTCTTCCCCTTTAATGTCTCCTGGGTGTTGCAGTTTTGTTTTTTTGAACTCATCTTAGGCTCGTGGATCAGGGATTTGGAAGGTTTATATTAAAAGAAAAAGCAGGCCAACAACAACAAGCAAAGGGATCACCAAGCTGGTGAAACAAAAGATAAAAGCAGAAAAACAACAAAAAGGAGAAAAACAAGAATAAAAAACAAGAAGGCTAAAACCTTCCATCCCAGAAATCAACTCACTCGTCCTCAGTGAAATCCAGGAAAAAAGTAATCCACTCCCCCAAAAGCTCATGAACCCTAAGGTAGGAACGATCACACGAAGCTCCAACACCATCGAATATGCGATGATTCTTTTCCTTCCGCATAGTCCAACAGATAGACCTCTGAAGGAAACACTGAATGACATCAACAATGCCCCCCATAGAAGAGTTTCCCCAGCCCGAGAAGAGATCACTAACCGATCTAAGGAAGACCCAAGCAACATTCAGACAAGAGAGGAAAAAATCCAAATAGTTCTAACCCACTGACAGAGGAGGAAGAGCTCACTAACCGACCCTCGTAGTTTGTTTTCCCTTGATTGGTTTGGTTCACGTACATAGTGAACTTTTTTTCTTGCTTCGTTGTCTTTGTACTCTTGTTTGTTATTAATAGATTTCTTTTGACCTTTCAAAAAAAAAACCTAGCAACCTACCCAACTCCTTGAACTCCCAATTATTCAAGTGTCTTCTAATCCGAAGAACCCACACACCCCCACCTCCATCCAAATCATGGTTAGCCGCAATAGATACCTGCTTATTGGGGTGTCAACGATTCGAGGTGAGCTTTGGCCAGCTTAGTTTAGGCTCATCACACTACAAACAAGCTCAGGTCCAGCTTAGGCTTGTGACGAGCGTAGGGTCTGAGCTTGGCTCAGGTTCGCCAACATCAAGGTCTTAACGTCAATGGGAAAACATGGTTTCATATGGGTTTTTACTGTTCATTATTATTGTATGTCATGCTTTTTCCGTTATAACAAGGAAAAAGTAAAATTTTTCTCTTTACCATTCTGAAAAAGTAAAATATTGCACTCACCCTCATTTATTGACTACTGGACAAAACTTTGAGAAAGCAAACATCTCATCCTACTTGGAAAAGTTAGAAGATTTGCTATGGCATTTTGTGGCATGAACCAAAAACCACAAAAAACACAAAATTTTCATGTTAAAAAACCAAAAACCCATGTTTTTTTGTTCAAGCTACAAAAAGTTGAAGATATAGCTAATCCTAAAAGTTGAAGATCCTTATGAACCAAACTTAGTCATTCTATCCAAAAAAAAGCTAAACCTAATCCTAAAAGTTGAAGATATATCTGGTTGAAATAGGCCCTATTTTTAACAAGCTATATTTATATACAACGTGTATAAATATATTTAAAGTTTAAAACATACAATATTATAAACTATATCTATATGTAACATATACATATAATGAGCCAAGCTTTTAGCAAGTTGAGCCTGGTGTAGCTCGGCTCAGGCTCACTTAGCTAAATGAGCTTTGAGTTGAGCTGAGATAGCTCGGCTCACTGACAGCCCTACCTGCTTATTAATAGCCAAATTGTAAATACCATTGAATGCCACCTTAAGGGGGGCACCACTGCCCCATAATTCCTCCCAAAATCTGATTTCCTTGCTAAATCTGAGTTGAAATCTGATAAACATAAGAAATAGCTTTACCCTAGAGAATGAACTTCCAAATTGTTATTATAGTACCATATACACACCTCCACAAGATTCCATTCAGGATGTACCCCATATCTAATGCAGGATATTCCCAAAACCCTCAAATAATTGTCCAAAATTGAAGTATGGAGGCAAATATCAAGAATAGAGTAAAATTCACTCAAGTAGCCACAAAAATTTAGAAAAACAATGAATGGAATAACAGAAAAGAATTAGAAGAAGTTATAGTGGAAAAGGGAGAAGAAAATAGAGAGAAAATACCAAAAGGACAATTTTGTAATTTTAGATAGTCCAAAAATTATTTGGACAATGTTTGTTAGGTCAAACATTCAAATTTCAGAAAAACTAAAGATTCTTTAATCGAGGATTAGGTAAAACGGTAGGGACTCTTTTGAAATTAAGAGAGAATAAGGGGGGGGGGGGAATCAGTGGGGAAATTAAGGGGTTTTGAAGGGGATCAAAACCCTCGAAGAAAAAAGAGAAGAAGAGGGGCTTTTAGAGGGGGATTTCTATTACATGTGTACCCAGAAAATTCTATTCAAATTAAGAAAGAAGGGGTTAAGAACAGATTCATAAAAGCAGCGATTAACACAAAGATTTAAAGAGGTCTTACCAGAATTTAATAAGAATAAACAAGGGTGATGAATCCTGGTAAAACAGTAACGATATACCCTTTTGTGGTGTCTGCGATTTCTTCACTAATAGGGATTAGAAATCTCCATTCGTGTACCCTCTGCAGAATCTTGAGGTTCAGATTTTCAGCAATTAGTGAATTCTGTGCTAGAATGTATTGCAGCAGATGAGTAAGAGGGTAAAAGAAGTAGGAGAAGGTTTAAGAAGAAGAAGAAGGGAGAATGGAAAGGGGTTGTCATGAGGGAGGTAAAGAAGAGAGGGAAAGAAGTTGGAGGGTAAGGAATTGGGAGCCTAACGGCTGCCCCTAAGAATGAGAAGAAGAGAAGAAGAGAAGAAGAAAGAATAGGGGAGCCCAAGAGTGGCGTCAACCATATGGGGGGAAAGAGACAAGGCCACGGGCTCCTTGGGACCACCAAATAATCAAAACACAATTCTTATTATTCACTGAAAAATATGGGGAAGGGGGTGTCTTTAAACAGGCTTACAATTTTAAACAATTAGGAAGTTTCTAAAATTAGAAACTTCTAAAAATCCTAAACTTGCTACCCAAGTTTTTTAAAATCTAAAACTCACTAAAAACATATATTTCCTAAATTTTAAACTACCAAACATGAGGGAAACATGGCTGTTGACCAGTCTTCTAGTGGGCCCCTCTTGTTGACTTTAGAAGTCTACTAGAGGACAAAAAGCTAGCTGTTGGCCAAGCTTAATTTTCCTTCCTTAACCTTGGTTTTTCAGCCTTATTTCATTCACATACCCTCAACTAAAATCCTTAAAACACTAATGGCATGTGGGGGCACATGCATAAGCCTACTAATGTTGTCTGCATCAATATCAGCCCACAACCACTTTCTTCCACGGCTATCTTTTTCAATACCAGAGCACTACAACCACTTCCTAAGCAAAGCCCGATTAGGCATCCTCAACCTCCTAATGCCCAACCCATCATCTTTGATTGGACAACAAACTGACTTCCTGTTTACAAGATGAAACTTCTTAGAGTCGGTTCAATCATTCCAAAGAAAGTTCCTTAAACTCTTCTCAATTTTGGCTTTGACTGAAGCGGAAATGGTGAAAAGAGAAACACAATAATTTGTAATGCTGGCTAAGGAGCTTCTTAAGAGGGTTAGTTGACCACCTTTAGAAAGGAGGGGCGCTGTCCAAGAGTCCAGCCTCCCACTTATTATTTCCACAAATTGCTCCCAAACCACTTTTGACTTATTGATGCGGACATTGGAGGCAAGGTGACATATGGAGACACATGATGGAGGCTTTGATTTTTTTTTTTAGAGTTTTTTATTAGAGTTTTATTATGATATTTCCTAGTTTATTAAGTATTGGAGGTAGGACAAGTTTGGCATTATCATTATTGTTTTTGGGCAATGTTGTAAAACCTCAATTATAAGAAAATTAGGTGTGGTCGACAGCTTTAGGAGCCCCATTATTGTGCTTTTTTATGTTTCTTTTTAGAAAGTCTTTCATAAGACTTAGGAAAGTGTCCTCTTATATTAGTTTCTATTTTCTTTAGTTTTAGTTCTTCAAAAAGAGGCAAACTCCTTGTACTCGACAATGAAGAAAGGAATAAAGTTTATGAATAAAAATTGGGCTTTTCTCTTGCATGAGTAGAGTATCTTCCTCAAGGTCCTGTACCAAACCTTGAACCCTAAGATGGTGATGTCCATGGGCTGTGATGGTAGGTGATTACCTCACAAATAGGTACTTCCTTATCCCATCTCCTTATCTATCTTTCTTCTCCTTCTTCGTCTTCTTTTTTTCTTCTTACTTTCTGTTATATCTTGCTGCCATCCCCAGCAGAAACCCCAATCTTCCATCATCTACTCCATCTTTCGAATAACCACCATCAAAACCTTCATCCACATATTATACCCACTTGGCCAGATATAATCTTCACACCCATCAAAGTTTCCCTTGTCAAATCCCACTCACCATCACTCAGACCATTCGGCCACCATTACAATACCAGTTACATTCTTCTTCTTCTTTTATTAGCAGGTGTGTGTGGGAAGAAGAATCTCGATCAGTCCTTGCCCAGGCCTTCACTGCTGTGTGGACACCTTTCGGACATATGTATATACACACACACACACACACACACACACGGGCTGGATGCTATTACACTGGACAGAAATGCTGCCCACTATTCATTCTTGAAGTGGGTTGTTACATGGAGTGTCATTTTTGCCGCTGACTGATCAGAGGTCAAGATTTATATGCTGAGATTGTGTATTCACTAGTGAAGGACCAGATGCTGCTGAATTAGTTCTGGTGGAAACTTTTGCAGTGTTATTAGAGTATAGCTTAATATCTTTTATTGCATCTGAGTTATTGAAGAGAATGCTGTTTTCAGAATCTTTATTTGCTATTGTCTTTATACCTCAAGACCAGCAAAGCTTCCCTCGTTATATTTGTTACCATATTGGACTATGGAAGCTTAATAAGCTCTAATAAAATTTGTTAAACCCTATTACACACCTACTGTGGTGTTGCACAATGGAAACAAGAATAAGGTTAAAAAACCAAGAATTGAACTTTAAGGACACTTTAAGTAATCAATATTTAATGAGAATAGAAGAAAAAAAGTTGATTAGAGAAGTTGGGAAGAATTAAAATAATAAAAGATGGAGAAAAGAGGAGAAAGAAACCCAAAAGGGTAATTCTATAATTTTTTGGTAGAAACCCAAAATTACCAAAATACCCCTGGCCGTGTATCAGAAAAATCTGAAATTTGACAGAATGATTCTGACGTATTTGAGGAGTATGTATACCAAATTTTAGGTTATTTCGAGATTTCTAGCTATATGAAATTATATAAAAACTTCGGCTGCACGCACTTGATTCAAGAAACTAGAAAATGGAAAACAGTAAAGAACTAGAGATTAAAAAAAAAAAAGGGCGGCCCAGTGCACGAGGCTCCCGCTAATGCGGGGTCTGGGGAGAAGAATAAGAAGAAGAAAAAGAAAAAGAAAACAAAAAGGAGGAATAGAGGAGAAAGATAAAGTACCTTTATGAGGAATCATGAACTCACAACATGAAAATCACCGACTAAGCCAAGCCTTAGTACTAAGGACTTGAAGATTTTTCAAGCTTGAACAAGAGAAGAAGTTC
>JAOXJP010234647.1:0-10129 GCA_025762735.1 Platanus orientalis
CTCTTGTGCCGAGAGAAGCGGGAAGTGGCGACTTAATCCTCCTTGACTCATTGTTGATGATGAAAAAAGGGGAATTTTTGTCAAAAAGTGAAAAATGAATAGAAGAACATACTATGGGGACCTCTCCTATATAACTGAAAATAGCAATTTGAAATATAAAAGGACAAAAGACCCAACCGTGGGCCATTTAAAGTTGTAACTACTCTCAATGCCTAATTGTGCTCCCAACGCTTGATTTTTAATTCAATTAAAATCAAACATTGAGGCAAAAAGTAAGCGCTAAGCTTAATTTCTGTAGAATGTTATTTTCAGTTATAAAATGACATTTTTAACATTGTATTTATGCTTATGCTTACAGACATGGCTCACAAACCCATACAATTGGATGCGTACTCTACCATCTCCTCAAACTTCGTAAATACCCTAATTACCCTTCCCCCTGAAGAATGGGAAGTTTAAAAAAGTTAAAGCCAGTTAGAGGCATCATTAGCCTTAGCCTAAATCAACCTGGATTAGCCATTGATAGAAGCAGCCATTTCCTTTTGGGACCTGACATCTATGGTTTTCCGCTTCGGAGAACAAGAGCTTACACCCACTATTGAGGAGCTCAAATCCTTCTTAGACTAAAAACATTGTCTTGACATTAGTGCCATAATCCCAACTCACAAGCCTAGCTACCTCAAAGGTTTTCATACACTAGACATCTCCAAAGCCTCCCTACCTAAAGAAGCTACAGGAGAATACTTGCATTGCCCTTTCGACCTTTTATTTGAAGAAGGTTAGAAGAAAGTTGGTGACTTCGCCAACCTCGCCAAATTCAGAGCATTCACATTAGTTGTCTTAGGACAACTCCTACTATCAATAGCTGCCATCACATCAATGGTGTTTTACTTGACATCTTGGTGCAGCATCTATAGAAAAAGATGCTAGCACTTATGATCATCTTAGAAACCATCTTTAGTCTTTCATATTGTGCTCAACATCCTAGAGGGTGACTATATGGTTGCTCGGCTTTCTTACAAGCTTGGTTACGGGAACATCTATCTGTCCTTGCATCTTTCCCAGCTTATGTATCATGAGATCTGACCCCAGCACAGATCCATATCAAAAGCTGACCCTTGCTAAACAAAGAGAGTACATCGGGTTATCGGAACCTATTAGCTGCCATGCTTCTGGAACAAATTATTTGGCGTGTCATGTAGCACAGGGCTCGTTACCCATTTCTTGCTACTAAAGACTACACATACATGGTTATCACAAGGGTCTACCAGAGTACCCCCTATGCACTCACATGCGTTCTTCAGCAATTAACACTTAGGAAAGATCTCTTCAACTTCCCTATGGTCTTCGAAAATATATGAAAACTTGATCACCGTACATCTAATCATGCACAATCCACGCTAACCACTTTATGAGACAGTTCCCATACTAGAGTCTCAGGATATCCACAATTAGTATCTATGAAAACACAGGCCATGACATCTACCTATGAGCATTGGCGTCTACATAAGCTTCTGCTACAGCTTATTACTCCTGCAACATCCACCTCTTTGAATAAGAGGCCTTGTACCAAATCCACATCCTCATCACATATAGAGCCTTCTCATACTTAGGTAGAGTACAAGCAAACATTGATATACTTAGCCAAAGAGTGGGCCTTACATGCCTAAATCAAGGCTGCCTTAGAAGCTGAGACACTTTTATGCACAGAGGCCGAGGTCTCACGTGAGTGTACCGAGCATTAGAATGAAACTCAAGCCATGCTCATTCACTCTCTAAAAAATGAGCTCAATGATAGTAGGACTTCTCGTGAAGATTTGGGACTTGAGATGAGGCATAGCAACAACATGGCTTTTGTACAAGATTAGTGGATACAATTATGGGTTCACGAGCTGAGAAAATAGATCTTCTCCTTGGGCTACGAACCTGTGTCACCTCCACCACCTCTAGTAGTGCCTGATCTTTAGATTTCACTTAATGCTTTATATTTTTAATGTATTAGAGCAAGTACCCCCTCCTTTTGTAATCATTTCTAATATGTATATAATGTATAAACTTTTTGTTTTAAAAATCTTAGATGATTAAAGGACATGAATTCACTTGTATGACATATGCACTTGTAAAAGCACTTGGTTATTAATTATCAATAAATGTAAAGAATGAACCCTGCAAAATAATAACAATAAACCCTTCTCTTCTTCCAACTTAGTTAAGCAAGCTATAATTGCTCCCCTAGAGACTCGACGGTCGAAGAAGAAAAGGGCACAACATAGCAAAGCTATGGCCGACAAGTCAACACCTCCTCCTACAGTAAGCACTATACCACTTACCCTCCTAGAGGCATCCTTGAAAAATCCACCTTCTATCAGGACCGGTCTTGAAGATACCCTCTCGAGCGGGTTCAAGTCAGAAGTAGAGTGATTAATGGAGACTTCATGTCCCGGCATGGTTGGATATCCACCCCCAAGTCTGGTTAATCTTCTTCATCACCCCAAACCTCTCTACCACCCTTTAGCCAACCCAACACCAGTGAGCAACCTTGAATTCCTACCCTCATCGAGTTTGAGAAGCTAATATTCGAGTATTTGATGAAACAAGGAGGGCCTCATGGCCGAAGTACAATATCAGAGCCACCACCTCCCAGTACTACTGAATAGACTTTGTCGCATGGCCAGTCATACACACAAGGCCCTACCTATGTCACGGCCCCACTCCAAACCACAACTACATACATGCAGCCAGAGCATCGAACTGCCTTCAACCTAGAAGAACAGTATGGACCTTCAACATCATGCAAAGAGGGAAAGGAGAAAGATGAGACTAGTGCACAAATAGCCAAACTCATAGCAGAGTTAGTATTGATGAAAGGGGGCAGTTCCCTCTCTCTATGGACTTTGAGGATCATTACATCCACTCCGGAGGTGTGCTACCAATGAACTTCTAAATGTCAAATGTCGAGAAGTATGATGGTACCACCTACCTCAAGATGCATCTCCGTATGTATTGCAATGCCATGTTCCAATGGGGGCATGATGAACGGATTCTAGTTCAGATGTTTGGATAGAGCCTAGGAAAGAATGTAGGGAAATGGCTGGCAAGCCAAGAAAATAGTAATATTAGCACATGGAGGGCCTTGACACGGTCATTTCTCAATCATTACAGGTTCAACCTTGAGATGCTACCAACTTGGGAAGAGATTGAAGGAATGAGGCCTATCACCGGAGAAAATATCAGGGACTTTGCGTACAAATGGAGATTGAAGAGCTCCAACCTGAAACACCTTATGTCCGAGGAGGACATGATATCAACTTTTATGAGGACATTGGGTCCTACCTACTAGCTGATGCTCCTGACTGCGTCACAAAGTAACTTTTCCAATGTTGTTGACAAAGCTGTAAAGGTAGAGTTGGCTATCAAGGCAGGTTTAGTATAAGATGCACCTCTAGCCCTTGCCAGTTCCACCAGAACCACGCCAAAGAAGGCAACCATCACTAAACCAGAAGAAAATTTTGTTCAGACCATTGAGGTCCCTTGGCTTAAGTCAGAACAACGGTCATGTTCTGCCTCTATCACAACCAACCCAGAACTACCCTACAACCATGAATATCATTCCTCCTCAAACACAGCAATTCTACCAGCCCAGATATTGGGGTGCACCAGAAGAAGAAAAGAAAAAGAGAAAATTCACTCCACTGCCCTACTCCTACAAATACATCATGTAGTACCTCATCAAGAAGAAGTTATTACAGTTGATTAATCCGAGACTCTCACCTTACCCCTACCTTACTGCTATAACTAAGCGGAACATTGTGAATACCATCAAACTCCTGGGCACACCATCGACAGGTGTTACCGCTTGAAGCATGACATTCAAGACCTGATTGATGAGGGTAATGTATCATTTAACCCTACACCCGTCATTGTATGCAATAGGATTGGGCTGGGCTTGGCCTCGAGATCAGGGAATTCTAAATCTCAAGGCCCAAGCATGACCAAACTTAAATTTACTGGCCTCAAACCAGGTCTTTGGCTGGTTCAAGGCCCATTAGTTCAATGCATAAATTAACCCTCAAATATTTATCTATAAAACTCTTGGGCCTCAGGTCTTGAGACAGGCCAAGGTCAGCCTGAGCATGGCCCAACCTTAAACCTGGGCTTAAACCTTAAAACTGGGCTTAAATTCAGGCCCAATCTGGCCTTATATTGGTCAGGCTTTTTTTGAACCAATTTTCTGGCTGTCCCAGGACCCCACCTGATGTGCAACTCTAAAGACAATGTGTCATGAACTGTTATATTATGTGAAATAGCTTTTAGGAAGTCTCCTTTTCTCGTACAAGGAAAACATCCAACTCAACTGCTCATAGTTTGTCTAAATTTGGGACCCAAAACGCCGGCCAAGTAACTCCAACACTCCTCGATGCTTAGACAGGAGTCTATGTTTGGAGAAATCATTTTATAATATTTCTATCAGGTCCTAATACGTTTTGATTATCCAAGAAAAAAAAAAGAAAGAAGAAAAGCTAAGGCATCTAGTCTGTTGCTAGCTTGCCGGCTTCAGTTTCTACTCATTAGAGTCTTAGGTCACAGGTCGGGCTGTGGGGCTGTACTTCGCCAGCCTCAAGCCCGACCAGTTGACAGCCCTAAGAGTTGTCCTTCTGCCCAAGTAAGCAAAGTTATTTAATCCAAATCCTGTGTCTCTCTCTCTCACGCGCATGTCATAAAACGCATGTGCATACAACTTGCCAAGCTTTTTAATACATGATTTTGGTAACATAAAGACATCATTATGTGTAAGCGTTGTGTCAATTTTATACTGATTTATAATTTATTTTAAGTACGGAAGGCTAATAATAATACAAGTTTTCAAAGGTACAAGTCTTTATAAGCCAAGGGTCCCACTCTAACAGCTCTCAAGCTCTGAAAACCTATCTTGGTTTTAATTTATTAACGATCCATCTTAAACCAACTCCCCCACACACTATACAAAAACAATAAATGTTTTGTATGTACTATGTTCAATGCAATTTCATCTTATTAGTTATCTAAACTTCTCCTTTAATTAAAGCATACGACACATCGACATGACGAGATCGGCGACTTTGGAAGATGATCAAAATACAAGGTTAATTTATAAGCAAGCCAAGTGGAGTATATCTAAATAAGCTCTTTTGGATAATATGCTCTTTAATTCATACTATTCTGGCATCTTCATCTGGTTTGAACGTCTCTTTCAAGTGGGTTTAGTTAATTAATACTGTTGTTAATGTTTTGGTCAATACGTTCTTAATGAAATCATGACCTCAACTAGATGACCCATGTGTCTTAATCATAGTTGGTAAGCTTGTCGAGTCCACAGGTGACTTGACTAAGTCAACACATTGTTAGGCAAAATGAGTAACTGAGGATCGATAATTTTTGACCCGACCCATTAACCCATCTGATTCGGGTTGGCTACTCCACTTCGGTTTAAAGATGGAATCAGGCATCTTCCAATATGCATGGGGATTATTTGGTCATATAGACTCCGATTGAACCATCCCTTTCTGGTTTCTGACTACCCACTAGACCTTTTTTAGTGTGGGCTTCTGGGTTGAATTCGGGCAACACTTATGTTTGGCATTTTCCCAAACCGGCCGACCAAATTTTTAACCCGTTGTAAGAACTGATTTGGCTCCATCAAGCCAAACTGTTTGAGGTTTTTTTTCGGGCTTTCATGCACCATTTGGGAGTAAGATTTTGTGCTGATATATAAAGTCCTATTCGTAGGATTTTGGGTAGAAAGATTTTTGGGGCTTTTGAGAGAACTAATTGTAACTTATAATCTTAATGATAGTAAAAGGCTTATTGATAGTCTTCACTCATGGATGATGTAGGCAAAATTGTTAAACCATGTAAGTTGTTTCATGTGATTAATTATTTCATGTTTCTGTTCTTTTGTTTTGTTTCACGTTGTCATTAATGTTGAAATATAATAAGTATATTAACTCATCCCTCTCGTATCACCTTAGGGTTTTAGGAGAGACAATCAATTGTTTTATTTAGGATGGTACCAGAGCAGGTTTTAGGTTGCGAGTTCAAATCCCCCTGTGAACACAATTATTCTCCCATGCCTTGCACCTAGTTCCCTGCATTAGTTGTTTAAAAGTGTTTCTCCTGAGGGGAAGTGCTGAAATATACTAAATATATGAACTCATCCCTCTCCTACCACCTTAGGATTTTAGGAGAGACAATTAATAGCTTTATTTAAGAGTCATTAACCTGAATCAGATTTATTTTGTCATAGCAATTAATAATCTATATATTTTGTCATAACAATTAATAATTTGCTCAAAGCAATGCGACCCCTATCAAGTCATCTTATTTAATGAACACCGATAGTTATATGCATATTTATTAAGATTATAACAAAGCTCGTTGTTACGTATACTTAAGTAGTGGTCATGACTCAATTAAGTCATCTGAGTTTTCAGCTGATCGAAGTGGCTAGGTTCTTAGCATTGGTCTTAGCCAGGAGCAAGACTTGACTTGATTCCTTTCTAAAACCACCTTAATAACATCAATGACATTGCACTGGGACGGCTCTCATAGTTGCATGCATGCAATCGATCTCTCATATTTTATTCTATATATAAAAAAAGGACTAATATAATGAAGAATGAGGCTGGACATTTGGGGGAGATGTTACTTAAAGCTCGACCACTCTCATAAGGCCTTGCATTGAAGTTTCCATCCATGAATTACCGATGCACTTCTTCCTCACTGGATTATATTCCATGAGGGCAAATTCATGTGAGTATCCTGTTCTGTAACCAAAGAATTCCTTGAAATGCAAGGTCGAGTAATTTATCCCCAAAAAAAAAAGGTCGAGTATAGGTGTTAAGTGAATTCAAATCCAATGGTTCCAATTAGGAATCCTATTGAGGCTGCCTTCATGGAATCATATTCCTTCATAATTCATCCTTTGTGTTACTAATGACTTAAATATGCTATGACGTACACTCTCGTTTGCTCGATCCATCGGTTTAAAATACTAATTCAAGTCTAAATCATGTCAAAGCCACCAGCTTTCCCTGAACAAGAACAAAAGAAAAAGACATGGATTTCAATTTCATTGTCTAAGGTTTAAAACCACAAAATAACAGGATTAATGGCGGCCGAAACTGATTACCATTCACCGTGACAACCATTACAATAAGTGCCCAATGGCTGACAATATCGAAAGGTTATGACGGTATTAAATAACAGGATAACAACCATCATAATGGGGATAATTTTTAATATCAACCATTACGTAGAGCCTGAAATTGTGTTATACTAGCAGCTTTTATAATAATGATATTAATTAGCGTCATAACAGTTACCCAGAGGATGTTATTTACATGTATAATGTAACAGTATATTACCTTATACCATTATAAAACTCTTTTTTTTTTTTTTGTGTGTGTGGGGGTAATTTACCATTATAAAACTCTTAATAATCATAAAAACCATGTAAACCATCATTTCTTCTCTCCTTGGCTCTCATCTTGGCCCCTCAAGTATCTCAGTCTTCCTCTTGGTGGCCACCATATCTGGACAGTTTTTGAGACTCGGTTGTTGAGAAAAATAAAAAGAAGTTCTGAATTTGGAAAAAGTCTTACAGCTCCCTGGAAGGTAGAATCACCTTAAGCCAGTCTTATCTAATCTCCCCTTCTATAATTTATCGGTCTTCTTGATTACAGTAAAGGTTGCAAATAAATTGGAGCAAATTCAATGGAATTTATTAGAGGGTGGGAGTGGACCTAAGAAGGATCATCTCATCAAGTGGGATGAGGTTTGATGCTAAAATCTAAGGGGGGTCTTAGGATTGGTAACATCACATAAAAAAACAAGTCCCTTCCTAGGAAATGGGTTTGGTGCTTCACCTTGGAGAAAAACAATTTACCTATCTAAAAATATAAAAAAAGGTTTGTGGCACACTCTAATTCATGGCAAGTATGGAACAAGCCCAAATGGATGGGTTTCAAACCCAACTCCAACCTCTCGAGCCTTCGTCATTTGGAAATGCATTTTAGACACTCATCCCTTGGTTTACTCTCATCTCTCTATTGTCATTGGAAACAAAAACCGGGTTCAGTTTTGGTGTGATATCTGGATTGGTGACTCCACTCTCTCTGCCTGTTTTCCCCATCTCTTTCATCTTGTAACCAACAAAACTGCTTCAATCTCTGATATCCTTTTCAACTCCTCCAACGGTCTTTTTTTGGAATCTTCTATTTACTAGAACCCTTTTAACTTCCAAACTTGGCCTCATCTATTCTCTTCATGAGTGTCTCACTTCTTTTCGTCTCTTCCCATTGCGTTCTGATTGTTATAGATGGTCCCTTGCTCCTCTCATTCCACCTCCTTTCTGATTAAATTCGTTTGGGCTGGTATGTCCCCTTCCTTGGTCCAAGCCTTTCTTTGGATTGCATCTCATTGCAGGTGAACACTATAGAAACCCAACAGTGTGTGCAAATGCCGATATGATATGACATTCACCACACTCTGATTCTGGCAAATGGAAAATTGAATCCTCATTCATCCGCAATTAAGGGATTTCGAGTATTCACTTTTGCCCTAAAAGTGTGTACAAATGGATTATTATAGTTGCGCATTACGAAAACCAAAAATTGAAATCTAGGTTTATCTCTTTCCAGGATGGTTATTTTGAATAGCCACAACTCTTCTGAGTTCCTTAACTGCCCAGAAGATGGAAGGAGGTGGATCTCGCATATAAGAATCATCTAAATCTTTGGGATAAGATTTGAAAAATCCCATCCCAACAGAAATGATATAGAAGAGATAGAGTTCTTCTCAAATAAGGACTCTTCTCTAAACTCGTTTCTGTGGCCTATAAATACCAATATGCACGTAAAAAGGGGGACACACAGAGAATATATAGAAGAAGATAGAGGATGAATAAGAAAGAGTTTGAAGATTTCCTACAGAGGCAAGCTACAGGTTTGCGAGTTACCTCTCTTCCAAAAGAGAAGACACGTCCATTACACCTTTGCCATCTATTTGAAGAAGATACCATAGGAAGCTCAATGATGATTCAAATTGTGGATAGGTAAATCTGCCAATGTACAAGAAAATATAATTTCATATATAAATATATCATCCCTTCTTCTCCTCTTCTCTTTTCTATATTTTTGTAACTCTGTTTCATGATACAAGCCAACCAACATAAAGATAATCAGAGGTTGGCTGTGCTAAACGGCTGTAATTAACAAGTCTACTAGACTTGGAGCTTTAGTTCCCCACATAGAACATAATAAACTAGCTTCTAAAAATGACTAGGTAATTTGTCCAACAAATTTCGCCTCATATCATAGGCTCAAAATTTGGTGTTACAAAATTTTGGCATGCTCGATGGGACTAAACTTTTCTCTCATCTCTCTTTAAGTTCAATTGTATTAATGAGTCTTTCCTATTTTCGCAGGTACTCCAATGGAGTTGCAATTATGGAAACCTTTGTTGGTTTACTACAAATCACAAGGAAAATGTGGGTTGAGGCTTTGGTCTCCCCACCACTATCCATCCACATGGTTGAGGCTTCAGTCTCCCAAAACCCACATGGTTGAGGCTTCGGTCTCCCAGCATAAGGTTGAGGTCATCTCCCTTACTTCACCAGGGGTTGAGGCATTAGTCTCCCCCCGAACTATGGAAGCACTGCCTGTATTAGCCAAAAAGGACAAGTTTAATGCTAAATCAAGGGGATATACCCCCCAAATCATTTTGAGTAAGTTAATGAAACAATGGATACCTAAATCTGAACTAAACAAACACTCAAAAGCCATTGAAGCCTCTGAAAAAAGATAGAATGTTGTCTCGGGCAAGGGCTCAGAATTTCACTCACCGCAACAAAAATGCGTGAATGAACATATACATTAACATTTGCTAGGATTTGAGTCCACGAGTGACATAGACAATTCTCATTTGCGAAAAGATGCTTACAGACGCGGGCATCATACAACAAAGAAAGGGAAAATGCCCGAATGAGTAAGTTTGAAATTAACTACACTGGCCAATGGGAAGTCCTAGCTAGTGACTCTGCACTACTCGCACATAGTTTAGTGCAAACACCAATGGCGAATGAGGATGAAAT
>JAOXJP010234648.1:0-10129 GCA_025762735.1 Platanus orientalis
AAAACACCCCTCCATAGTTCTAACTTGGCATTTACCCCCTCTCTAGTCTCATCAATCAACACAACATCATCAGCACATAGCATATACACCATGGCACTTCCTCCTGTATGCACCTAGTCAACTCATCCATAACAGTGAAGAAACCATCCAGTTATAAAATAAGAATATGCTTGCATGTGAGTGACCATGATTACAATTTATCATATCAAGTTACTTACTAAAAAGAAGTGCTTTCTTCAAAAGTTATAACATCTTTTGTGATATTCTTCAGGAACTTGGAACTTTTATATTAATTCCTACCTGAAGGTAGCTTGACCTTGATTCTGTACATGCCTCTATAACAACCAAAAGGTCGAGTTTCATGACACTCTTTCTGAGGCACAAGCTTAATGTGCGTCCCACACCAAGCCAAGAAAGAGGGAGGTTGCAGATAATTACAGTCACTTGTTGGCTTAGCCACGGTGTGTGTTCTCAAATTGAAATTAGAATATTTATCATACTTTCTATAAGGCTTCCTCATCGAATAATTTAAATGAGAAGCTACTATGCAAACAATCTTAACTAAATGAAGAAAAAAGTTCAAATTGTTATCTAGGACTTGCTACAGTTTTCTTGCATATCTTACATTCACATGGACTTGAAGAGCCAATAGTGATCAGTTCTGACAAAGGTACATCATTTCTCCATTTCTATATATGTTGAGCAAGTGTTAAGAGTGGCTAAGCCTCTACCTGGATACTTAAAAAGACTTTTCCCAATTAACCTAGGGCTCCATAGTGATAAGTTACTTTCAGATCCTTAATCAGAAAGTTTTGCCCATCAAAGTTTCCAATCATAGTAAATCGTTTGCCCTCTAAATCCAGTTTGCCTTTGAATAATTGAAGTAAATCAGAACCTTTATATAGTAAGTTCTTTCATTAATCTCTAAATCACTATGGATATCTTTGAAGGGTACACAACACGTTAGCAATAACTTTCTAGAATCAACAACCAAACTAACAAACTAATGTCTAACATAAATCCAAAGCAGTGCATGCAAGCACATGGATTAGTTGGCCCTACTTCTGTAAGAGAAGACAAACATACGGCTCAGAATAAGGCCAATGCAAGAGCATCCATGAGCAATAAGAAAATATTAGATGATCATGTGGGGTCCACTAAGAGATCTTTTTTTTTAGATTATTAAGTTTTTATTTATTTGGAGTTGTTATCCCATAACTCACTTTAGTCCAAATTTTTGAAGGTCAAAAGTTGCCTATTTGGCTAGGTTTTGGTATTAGAAAGGTTACTTAGTTACCTTTCAAATGAGACCAAGATTTTGCACATCCAATGTGATTTGGAGTTGTGACCACATTACTGAAGATATCAGTATGTAACAGGAATGATGTTTTTTAGTAGGTTCTCTAATTCAAGGGTTTAGCAAATAAAATGGGTTTTTACCAATTTGTCCCTAACTAGGTCAATGTGTCTTCAGGGTTATTAGGGTTAGATGTTTTAGCAACAAGAGAATACTAGTTTCTATTTTGGAAATCTGCCATTTTTTATATAAATGGGCTCATACCCTAATGAATTGAATAAAAAGAATTGGTTATTGATTAAAGCTTTGGCTTTGCCTTGGGTTTTGAACTGAGGCTGGATTTCATTCAATCTACCCCACTGTTGGACTGTGGAACGGCCTGGGAGGTTTCAAACCCTATAGTAGTTTGGAACAGCTATAGTTCTTCTCTTTCTTTCTTCAATCCTTTGAGCATCAACTACATCAAGATTCAGTCCTATAGATTAGTGTTCCAATGTTTGAGTTCTTGTGTGTCACTTCTAGTTCTATTTATTTGATTAACAATTTCTTTGTTGGTTATTCTTTGTCCAAGTGTTACTTTATTTGGTGGCTACCCTACTCCATCGTGTGGTCATAATCATCAGAATTTTTTGAGTGTTCACTGTTTTCCATAGTTCTGGCCCAAGTTTTATATGTTTGCTAACTCTAAACTATTCCGAATCTGTTGATATTTTGTGGAATTGTTGTTTATTAAGTTATCTATCATCCCAATAAATTTCAAGTTAATCTGATAAGTCTAACCTTATTTTCTTATCTACCCTAATTTGGTCCAGAATATTGAAACCAATGTTTTGCCTTCTTGTTCATAAGTCCACATGCATAGGGTTATTTCTAGCCTGATTTGAGTCTGTTTTAGTTCCCTTGTGAGTTGTGAGCCCATAACCTGCAAGATTTTGAGGTCCCTAGGCCATACTGTATCAGTTGGTATAAAGAATCTTGCTGTTCAAGCGAATATTTTACGGCTAGTACAATGGTGACCAAAGCTGAGTCAAGCTCTCAGATTAATGACCTCAAGGGTCAGCTGGTCAGGTTAATAGGTTGAAAGAGGTAATCAATAGACTTGGTTCTCTTGTTAGTAATCAGAATCAAGAGGTGCAACAACAAGAACGAAAGGCATGGAATAGCACATCTGAAGGTCTTTGGTTGGAAGAAGGATTCTATGGAGATGATAGTTTTTGAAATCAGAGTTAGATTTACTCAACTATCCAGAATAATCACCATTCTGATCAATGACAGATATGATGAAAATCTGATTTATTCAAAGCATCCTTGAGAGGAAATTACAAAATGTTGAAGATTTTTTTTCGAAAAATGCCAAAAACTTTATTGAAAAAAGAGGAAAAAGCATAATGGTACAACAACGTAAGCATCCATCAACTTAAAAAGGAATACAAGAACCGATATACTCACATGTTGCCCCATGCCCCAGTTTGCTAAGGAGTCAGCAAGAGAGTTTTGTTCCCGAGGTACATGGTGAAAGGAACATCCAAGTTCTGAAGAAATGTCGTTGATTTCATACACCAAATTCCACATATGTCATGACTTGCACTCCTTCCCTTGGCCACAACCAATAACTACCACCGAGTACCCCTCGATTATACAGCCCATCACCCCCATTTTCTTCAATTCTCTAAGTCCCAACAGCATGCTTAAAGATTCTGCCCTTGTGGACAAAATGTTGAAGATTGATGTTATTGTTATTATTACGGTAACTATTTTGTTGTTCAATTCAACAAGGTGCATCCTATGGATCGTGCTGAGCATTATATGTATCATGCTGATTGTAAAGTTGCTCCTTCAAAAGGTTATAAGGTGATCATTGGTAGGCGATGGATATAGAAAAGGGATGTTAGTATGGAGGGTAGGTGCTTAACGAATTATTAAAGATGGTTGATATTATGAATTTAGACCAAAGCTCTTAAACATTCTACTCCTACAGTTTCTCAATCTTCTAATGAAAAATCAAATATCAAGGAAGATGTGCCGGCTGAAGCAACCAAAATAAAAAAATGACATGCCACGAGAAAACAGCAAAAAATATAAAAAAATATTTGATGACAAGACAGCATCACGATGTATGTCTTGCCAATCAGCCAGCATTGCCTGTTGACGTATGTGCATTTGCTGCCACAAAACTAGAAGAGAAAAAAGACTGTCTGAGGTTCGGTGTTAATGCAGAACAAACTTCGCTTCACATACAATATTTCTTTTCAATAATTCTCAAAAAAAAAAATCAAGATGGAAAATGAGATATGGTAGAATAACAATAAATATATTAAGAGTCAATAAGATTAAGAAAACACCTATGAAAAATATAATTAAAGAAAATAAACCCTAGTATACTGAAAAAGAAAAAATGTAGAAAAATACCAAAAGGTACGGGAATGAAACATATAATGTATACAATAAACGAGTTCAGGTGGCTGCCCCACAACAGCCCCAAAGGACCCAAAGAGAATTATGGCCTGGAACTGTCAATGAATTGGGCAATCCTTGATAGTTCGTGAGCTTAAATCCCATATCAAAACCAAAAACCCGGATTTCATATTCCTTCGTGAAACAAAATGTAAAGGAAATGAATGTGGGAAAAAATAAAAAATTAGTGTGGAATGGAAGTCATGTTGTGTAGATTCTATAGGACTATCTGGGTAATTGGCCCTATTATGGAGGAAATATTATACTTGTAATATAAAAGGGATTTGCAATAGATTCATTTTTTTTTTAAACAAATCTTGGTTTGAGACAAGGTAATTGGACATGTCTACAAATATATGGGGAACTAGACAAAAGAATTCGGAGATGCTTCATGAGACAACTAAAAGGGCAGTCCCAGTGCACGAGGCTCCCGCCATTGCGGGGTCTGGGGAGGGTCAGATGTACGCAGCCTTACCCCTGCAAGCAAAGAGGCTGTTTCCGTGACTCAAACCCATGACACCCAGGTCACAATGGAGCAACCTTACTGATGCACCAAGGCCCGCCCTCTTCATGAAACAACTAATTCAAAAAATTAAAGAAATTAGAAGTCCACTAGTCTACCTTAGCGATAGGAACTGTATTTGGAATATAAATGATAAATTAGGAGAACAACATATACCTAATTGGAAATTAAAAGAAGCAAAGAATATACTAGAAGATTGTAGATTAATGGATATAGGTTTTGAAGGTCCACCATTCACTTGGGTAAAAATAATTAGTGAAAACAATTATGTGAAAGAAAGATTGGATAGAGGGGCTGCCAATATGAATTGGCTAGCACTTTTCCTGGATGCAATAATTGAAAACCAATGCCCTTATAGTTCTGACCATGCACTAATCTCACTAAATCTAACCCCTAGGAAATCATATTTACCCAGACCATTTAAGTTTGAATGGATGTGGACGCAAGATCCTGAATGTAGAGAATAGATAGATTAGAGTTGGGATAGATGGTACAATGGAACAAAAATAAGAAAAGTGAATAACAACATTAGGAGAGTAACACAAGATCTTTAAAAATGGAACAAAGAAAGTTTTGGAAACTTCAAAATCCAGTTAGATGAAAATAAGAAGAAATTAAAAGACCTATACAGCACAAACATAACAGAAAAAACGAAAAATGAAAGACAATGTTAAAAAAATAATAGAACTAGAAAAAATATAGGAAATATTTTGGGCCCAAAAATCAATAATTAATTGGTTAAAATTGGTTGACAAGAATTCTACATTCTACATGAAAGAATTTCTCATAACCACGGGGCTTTTATAAAAGGAAGACAAATAACTATGGGTGTCGTACCAAAGACCTGGGTTCAAAACCCATAAAAAAAAACACATGAAATCTTAAGATATATGAAAATAAATAAAAACATAAATCAATATATGGCCCCAAAATTATACATGAGCAAAGCTTATGATAGAGTGGAATGGGTGTTTCTAGAGAGAATGTTAGGGAAAAAAGGATTCAGTGATAGGTGGATTAGTACCAAATCCTAATCAATGAATTGCCTAGCGAAAAAATAAACCCACAAGGGGACTTAGACAAGGAGATCCCATATCCCCTATGCTCTTTCTAATCCGTATGGAAGGACTCTCATCTAAGTTAAGGAAGATGGAGAATGGTAATAAATTAAAAGGAATCAAAATTAGAAGAACAATCTCAACAATATCACACTTACTATTAGCAGACGATTGTTACATCTTTAGTAAAAAAAAAGAGAAAGATGAAGAAAATATTAAAGAGTTCTTAGATGAATTTAGCAAGGTCTAAGGGCAAACGATAAATTTTGAAAAATCTAACATAATATTTAGTAAAAATACTCCAACCCAAACTAGAGAAAGAATAACCACATACTTAAACATAAAACAAGTAGAATCCCTAGATAAGTACTTAGGCATACCTTCAAGTATAGGGAAAAACAAAACTATTCTCTTTGCATTCATAGAAAACAAAGTAGATAGGAAAATCCAGGGATAGAAGGAAAAGTTACTATCACAAGTAGGAAAAGAAATTCTACTTAGAGCGGTAGTAACATCATTACCAACCTATGCTATGCAGTGCTTCCTTCTACCCAAGAAAATTTGTGAAAATATAAATAAAAAACAAAGACAATTTTGGTGGGGACAAAGGAAAATGAAAAAGGAAATAAATTGGGTTTAATGGGATACTCTTAGAAAAAACAAAAGAGATGGAGGAATGAGTTTCAGAGATCTCTATGTTTTTAATAAGGCGCTTTTGGCCAAACAAGCTTGGAGAATATTGGAAAACCCTAATACTCTATGGGCAAAAACATTAAAATCTATCTATTTCCCAAACAAAACTTTTCTAAAGGCTAAATGTACAAACAATTGCTCATGGTTTTGGAAAAGTCTAATTTCAAGTAAAGAATTATTAAAAAAAGGCATATGTTGGGAAGTTGGAAATGGGGAAAATATTGACTTCTGGAAAGATCCATGGATCCCAACATTGAGAAATTTTAAATTAATTAGTATTCAACCTAAGGAATGTAGGATTAAAAAAGTTAAAGATGTAATTAATCCAATAACCAAAAAATGGAAAGAAGAAATTCTTCAAAATTTGATCTTAAGAGAGGAAATAAACAAAATAAAAAGAATCTTTATAAGTAATAACCAACATGAAGATAAAATTAAATGGCAATATGGGAAAAAAGGAAATTATATAGTAAAATCTAGATATTATGTAGAGATGGAAAATAAGAAACCTTCAAATAATAAAGATCATAATGAAAATAATAACTCAAGCAATAATAATATATCACTAAATAATAATGATGATATTAATAATGGTAATAATAATGCTCATAGTCTTAACTTAGAGAATAATGTAAATTATACAAACACTAATAATCAAGTGGCTTTTCGTAGAATAAACTTTGGAACCTAAAAATGCCACAAAAAATAAAACACCTTATATGGAAAGCAGGTAATGAAACAATCCTAATGAGAATGAATTTAGTTAAAAGAAAAATTAACATAAACCCAATATGCCCGGTTTGTAAGGAAAAGGAGGAAACTACATTGCATGGCTTAGTGGAATGCCCACCAATCGAACAATTATGGTTCATCTCTCCCTTGGCAATAAAAGTAGCATATTGTAGGGCTAATAACTTTAAAGAATTGTTACAAAAATGGCTAACCTTTTCAAAAATAGACAATAAAGAGAGGGTTTGGATAAGTGAAAGAATTGCCACAACATGTTGGTTCATATGGAAACAAATAAATGAAATAGCCTTTGAAAATAAAAACTTCAATATGCAACTAATCTTGTCAATACATGCAGATTAGTAAAGAAGCTGGAAAGCCTTCACCAGCAACAAAATAATGCAGTGCAAAGCAAGAATAAATGGGAACCTCCGAAGGGCAATCTTCTAAAGGTTAACTTTGATGGAGCTACTTCTAATGTCAGGCAGATAGGAGCTACAGGTATGGTGATACATAATACAAAATGTGAACTGATAGCTATAAGATCCAACAAATGGAATACATGTTCACCATTATTAATCGAGAGTGCAGCGGCATTACTAGCCTTAAGAATAACTTAGGCACTCGGCATTACTAAGCTGGCGGTGGAAGGAGATTCCATGGAAATCATCAAATCGTTGCAAGGAACCCTAGAGGACTGCCCAAGAGAAATAAGACTTTACATAACTAACTGCAAAAATCTTTTTCCATGTTTTTCTATTTTAATTTTCAAGCATGTAAACAGGCTAGGTAATAAAGTACCTCATACCATAGCAAAGCATGGGATTGGAAGTTCAAATATACTAATTTGGACAACTTCAACGTCACCTGCTTGGTTAATGAAAACAATTGAGGACGTTATTAAAACTTTGTTACCGTAAGTATGCTATTAAATAAAATCTCTTTTTACCCCAAAAAAAAAAAAAAAACTTGCACATTTAGCTAGGCTTTTGTATCATTAGAAAGATTATTTATTTTCCTTTCAAATGAGACCAAGATTTTGCACATCCAATGTGATTTGGGAGAGTTATGACAAAATTATTGAAGGCGTATCAGAATGTCATAGGAATAATTTTTTTTAGTAGGTTCTTTTATTTTAGGGTTTAGCAAATAAAAAGGGTTGTTACTAATTTGTCATTAGTGAGGTCAATTTGTCTTCAGGGTTTTATTAGGGTTGGATGTTTTAACAACTAGAGAATATTAGTTTCTATATTGGGAATATACTGTATTTTTTTACAAAAGGGGTCATTAACTAAAAAGAGAGAATTGGTTATCAAATTAAAGCTTTGGCTTTGCTTTTTTATTCGAATTGAAGCTGGATTTCATTCAATTCTATCCTATGGCTGGACAGTGGAGAGGCCTTGGAGGTCTCAAACCCTACAGTAGTTTGAAACTGCTATAGTTCTTCTCTTTCTATCTTTCTTCAATGCTTTAAGCATATACTACATCAAGATTCAGCCCTGTACATAAGCATTCCTGATATCTAAATTCCTGTGTTACTTCTACTTCTATTGATTTGATTCCCAAAATTTTCTTGTTTGGTTATTCTCTACCCAAGTGTTAAATTATTTGGTGGCTACTTCATCGTGTGGTCATAATGATCAGAATTTTCCATGTTTAATCATCAGAATTTTCCGTGTTTGCTGTTTTCCAGAGTTCTGCCTTGAGTTTTATATGTTTATTCCATTATCTATCATCGTACAAATTTCAAATTAAACCAATAAGTCTAACCTTGTTTTTTGATTAATCCTAATTCCATCTACCCCCACTTTTCCTTAATCATTAGCAATGGTAATTGTATTAGTTTCTGGAATGATGTGTGGATTGGTGGCTCTTCCTTTTCCTCTCATTTTCCTAGATTTTTTTGTATTGCTTCTCATAAAAATGCTTCTATTTCTAAAATTATTACTAACACTCCCTCGGGTCTCTCTTAGAATCATTCATTTTCTAGGGAACTCAAAACCTATGAAAGGGATCTCCTCTTCACTTTCATATTCCCTTGAATTATTTCGGCTCTCTCCTTCTTCTCCAGACAGATATTCATAGATATTAGATCCCTCCGACTATTTTAGTTCTAAATCATTCTTCATTTTCTTTCAAGCCCTTTAGACACCCTCTCCTACCCTTTCAAACTGGTTTGGCATTGTATTCCCACCCACCCACCCCAATCAGGTGCAAGCTTTCATTTGGATTGTTTCTTTCAATAAGATGAACACCATGGATATTCTCCAAAAGAGACGACCATTCTTGGCTCTTCCCCACATATGTGTGTTATTTGCTTGCCGGATGGTGAATCGGGATCCCATATGCTGCTTGATCTCTTGAGGCAATGGTTTGCTCCCTTCCTAATCCTAGATGTAAATCTTTATGGCTTGCTCTACTTCACGGCATTTATTGGG
Source organism: Platanus orientalis (assembly GCA_025762735.1). Lineage (NCBI taxonomy): Eukaryota > Viridiplantae > Streptophyta > Magnoliopsida > Proteales > Platanaceae > Platanus > Platanus orientalis. The sequence continues at coordinate 9,193 of JAOXJP010234648.1, forward strand.
GTATCTAGAAGGAATGCAATTGTAGAATTTGTGAGGGCTCAACTAAGTCACCTCATGAGATCATTGACACTATCATATTTGAGGTTGCTTCGTGGGCGACGGCGTTTCTAGAATTCAACGGTCTTTCTATTTCGGATATTTCCAAGGATTTCTTTTCAACTCTTTTCTTTGAGGTTCTTGCCTAAGGATTGTATTCTATGTATTTTTTGTATTCTCTCCTTTGTTTCTTAATATAATAGTTATTCATCAAAAGAAAAAAAAGGCTATGAGGTTGAAGAAAGTCTTGAAAGGAATCATCTCTCATCCCCAAGGGGCTTTATAGCTAGGTATTAAATCTTGGATGGAGTGTTAATCATTAATGAATGTGTTGACCAAAAGATAAAGTCGAGGCAAATGGGATTCTCTGCAAGTTGGATTTAGAGAAAGCTCATGATCATGTTAATTGGAATTTTATATATCATATGTTATAGAGAGTGGGATTTGGTGAGCAGTGGAGGAAATGGATGGTTTCTTGTGTGAGATCAACATCGTATTTTTGTCTCCCTCCTTAAGCCAAGATATTCTAGACCTTTGTGATGCGAACTTTGATGGAAAACAATTGAAAAAAATAAAATAGGAATTTAAAAATTAAAATATTCAATTTTCAAGTCAGGGACAAAATGGTAATTTTCCAGAAAAAGGTGAAAATTACAAAAATACCCCTGGAAGGTGTCAGAAAGATCCCAAATTTTCCATCCCAGTAATTGTCCATGTCAGGTGTCTAGGATTAAAATTTCATGAATTTTGGGTTAATATCCTAAGAGATATTGAATTTTGAAATTTTCAGATTTATATTAAATCCCAGAAAAAATCAAAATATACAACAGAAAAGTATCAATTAAATCTCAAATATGAGGAATTCTGGACTGCCATAAGAGGGCTTTTAAAGCTTAAATAT
>JAOXJP010234649.1:0-10128 GCA_025762735.1 Platanus orientalis
AAATTTCGCTTAAGCTCACCAAATTTCACGCAATTCCGATCTCGGGGCTCATGATTTCTACTAGACCTTTTCCCTTTGTTGTGTGTAACTCTCATAATTTCTACTGGAGCCTTTTTCCTTTCTTGTGTGTAACTCACAAAACTTCTTGTGACATTTGTTCTACATCAATATGATAATTGATAAATTATGAAGCTCAAATTATTAGCTGGATCATGTGAGGCTTCATTGTAAGAGTAACAAAATTTTGAACTTCTACTTGTAGGCCAGCCAATTACAGCGAATAAGGGGGTTTCTTTGTTTGTTAGAGGAATAAGGGTAATGTTGTTAAAGACAATATTGGTCCAATTGATAAAGAGGAGGGATGGTACAACCAACTAGTAAAGGCATCTATTGCCCTTCTAACCAAGGTCACAAATTTGCAAACAAGACAAGAACAAGAAAACAAGTAAGAACAAACTCTGACGTAAGAACAAACTTATATATATTTATCTCATACACCCAAATACAACTAGAAAGAGGCGATCTGGACAATAGTAGGATCTTCCCAGTCTGCCTCTTACAAACCACTACGCCTCTATTTATAAGACAACTCCTGAGGCGGACTTCAAACACTTCTTAAAATAAGAAAAGACATCACAGATATAATAGTAAAAGCAAGCTTTAAACAGCATCACAGCATCACAAGCGGGCAACAACACAGGTAGCATAGGATTCTTGGGCAAAGGTGGGCAGCATTATGGGCAGCATAGGATTCTCGGGCAGAGGCTAATCAGAATCACTTGTACCGGGATATCCGATAAAAAGAGATTCGTCTGATGAGTTGTCCCCTAAATGTCCTGTAGCTTCAAAAAAGTCTAGAAGACTGTCAAAAAGGGTTTCGGATATGGGGCAGCCAGACTAGGTAACTGGGTTGGCAAGGATATGGTTGGGTATCTGGTAAGGTTCTATGTGGTTGAGGGCACACATGGATTCTTGGAAGAATTTCCATGCATAAGGATGAAAGTGTCGATGGGTCATATAATGGTAAGAACACCATTGTTGGAAATGGGCTGTTAGGTCATGAATGTAGTATGATTGAGGGGGGTTTATGGTAAGATCTTGGATGAAATCAGTGGGATTGTGGAAGGTTACTACAACAAACTAGGCTCGGATTAGGGTGAACATGGCTTGCCATACTGGAAGAGGGTGGAACCAAGTAAGAAGAGTTTTTAAGTGGGATAAACTTGGGGGGAAGGCAGGATTTACAATGGATTAGGCTATGTAAGCAGAAACAAGAGGAACATCAAAGATGAATGCAATGTGGTATTTTTCAAAAAGATACCAAAGAAAGCACAGGGCTTCTTTGGGAAGATGATAATACCTTCTGATGGTAAATGGCGCAAGGAAGGGATATTGCGGATGAGGAATGTGGGTAAAAACACAGCCATGACATTGGAGTTGGAGGGATAAGAAGGTATGGAAGTTGTGAGTATTGCGAGTGTTTTGGATGTAGTACATGAGAAAGGATTGGATATCAGGGGGGAGATGGGCGATGAAGGAAAGAGGGTTATTTGGAGGAATGGGGGTGAGGGGATAGAGAAGAGCAATAGGGGCAGGTTTTGGTTGAAAAAGGTGGGGTTTTCTGGAAAGGAGGTCAGCCAAGGTATTGTTTGTCCCTTTAAGATGTTTGACTTGAAAGTCCCACTAAGAGAACCATGCAGCCCATCGAAGAAGTTGAGGATTAGGGAGAGTTTTTTGCTTGAAATGAAGCATGCGGGGAAAGTAAGAGGAGTCCATTTCAACAGTAAAGGACCGGTTAAGAAGATGAAACTGGAATTTTTCAATGCCTCTCTTAACTGCCAAAATGTCTTTGAACGTGGAATGGTAATGTCGTTCCGCTTGAGAAAATGTACCACTTTTGTATCCACAAACTTTCCGGGTACCCTATATGTCTTCAAGGAGGGAAGCACCCCAGTAGAGATCACTCGCATCTGTCTGCAGAATCTTGGGGGTATGAACAGTGGGAATCTGTAGGGGTGGAAGGTTTTGAGAGCAGGTTTTGAGGATACGAACTGCCAACAAATGCTTAGGGCCCCATGGCGGAGGGTTTTTCTTAAGAAGTGCTATGAGAATAGCTCAAGGTTTGGCTATATGGGGAACAAAGTCAGACATGTAGTTGACGAGACCAAGAAACTGTTGAACTTCTTTGGGAGAAGAGAGCTTATCAGGAAAGTTTTGAAGGGCCGAGGAGATATGAGGTTGAAGAGTGTATTGACCTTTATGAATGTGCATTCCGACAAAGTCAATTTCTGATTTTCCAATTTCCATTTTGGAGGCGAAAAGCATAATGCCATGGGACTGGACAATTTCTGCAAACTGGTTAAGAAGTTGTTGATGATCATGGTGATTAGAAGAGAAAAGAAGAATGTCATATATATACACCAAGGCATTAGAAAGAATGGGTTAGAAAATTCGGATCATGGCTTGTTGGAAGAGAGAGGGGACAGTTATTAGTCCAAAGGCAAGGACTGTCCACTGATAGTGATGGTTTGGGATGGAAAAAGCAGTTTTAGGTCTGTCTTCGGGGTGGATACCCAGCTGCTAAAAACCAGATTTGAGATCAAATTTGGAAAAGACTTGGGCATCTGTAAGGTGCTGAAACATGTGGGTTTTTTGGGGAAGGGGGAATTTGGAATCTGCAAGGAAATGGTTGAGGGGTTGGTAGTTAATAACAAGGCAGAGCTTGTTTCTAACTTGCTCAGCTCTCTTATTAACATAGAATGCTTCACATGCCCATGGGGAATTTGTGGGTTCAATAAGACCATTTTGCTTGAGCTGGTTTATTTCTGCAAGAGCTTGTGAATACAGTTTTGGAGGCATGCCTCTGTGAGATGCTGTGGTTGGATTTGCATCTTCATTGAGCTTGAATGGAAACCTAACAAAAAAGTCTTTGTTAGTCCAAAGGTGTTGGGGGTGAGAAAAAGTAGCATAGGAGGTGGCACACGCATATTGTAGCTGTTGGTGGAAGGTATCATAAGAAAGGTGATAGAGGTTAGGGATGTGAGTCCAGGGAATAAAATGGGGAGGAAGAGAGAGTCCATGACTGCTCCAGCGAAGGGAAGACAATTTATGAAGAAGGTCAAACCCAACTAGAAGATCTTTGCCAGTGAGAGTGCAGCCTAAAACTTGGTGTTGGATTTTAGGATTCGGAAAAAGTTGGATGGTGATAGGTTTACTAATTTTAGTGATTTGGAAGAGTTCTCCATTAACTGTTTGGAAAGTGAGACGGGTGGGTTTCCAATGAGTGGATGGGAGAAGGTGAGGGTTTATAATGGTGGCTGCTGCTCCAGTATCAAAATATGCAATGACTGGGATTGGTCGTGCATATGGTTCAGGAAGGATGTGGATACGGGTTGTGGGTGTAGGTTGAACCAGATGGGTTGAAGTAATGAGGTCAGTGTTGTACTGGGCTAGTGGTTCAGAGTGTCTTGGGTCTTCTGGCTCATCTTCATCAGAGGAGGAATGCTATCGAAGGGCTAGCAGGGAGTCTGGAGAGTAAGAATCTTAAATGGAGAATTGGAACTCAACATTAGAGAAATCAGAATCAGCAAACTGTTTTGCTTGTTGGAGAAGATGGGCCGCTCGAGCTTTTTTGGGGCAATTGCGAGCAAAATAGCCTTTTTGCTTGTAGATATAACATCTGTCCGTAGTTTTTCCTCGAAATTTTTTCTTTTTAAGGAATTACCACCGGGGAAGCTGGGCTTTCTTGGAAACTTGATACTTGGAGAAATGGGAATTTTTGGAAGTCTGACATTCACACTGTCTTTCATCTTTGTATTTGATGGAGTGACTGTTGTCTTTGCAGGCTAACCCGATCTTTTTGCCCATAGTTTCAATTTGCTTGAGAAATTTAGAAGTGTTGAAGAATTTTTCCAGGGCCAAAAGAGCATTCTGGTAGATCTCACCAAGGGATGCTGTGGAAATGGAGAGATTTTTTGTTGCTAGAGTCTTGGTTGTTTCATTTCCAAGGGGATCAGGAAGGGAGTTTAGGAATGCCTGTTTCTGGTTGGGATCATCTAGACCACTGATTGCATAAAATCGTGATGACATGTTGCTGTAGTGTGTCTCAAGATCCTTTCTTTTAAAGGAACAACACTTCATCTGGAGAAATTCTTCTTTTTATTGATCAGTGTGGTAAAACTGAGCTCCAATAAACTCATGATGTATGAGAGCAAGGAAAGTGTCTACTGTCACACTTTGCAGGGCTTGCAGTTGTCTGTATTCTCCTAAATTAACCCACCAATCTTTAAGGCTACCAAGGAGCCGTGGAGGAATCTGGGCAATAACTGATGCCTGTGTGGCTAAAGGTTTTTGCAATTAAACTTGAGCCAATGCTAAAATTTCAAGTATTCGAGTTCTCCATTTCGAGGGGGGAATGTCTTCAAGGGTAAAAAACCGATCGAGATCTAAGGGGGGGAGGTAGTGGAGGTGAGGTGGCTTCATCTGCTAGCTCAGTGATATTTGGTTCAGTGACATTAGGTTGAGTCTCTGTTTCATCTGTTTCCATCATGAGATTATCAAAATGAGTGGTAAGGGTATGATGAGATGGATTGGGATCTTTAATTGTGCTTGGAAAAGGGCTAGAGAAGTAAGGAGGTTAAGATATGAACTAATGGGATTAAATGGTTCCAAAGGAAACATGTTAGGTGGGGTGCGGGAAGAGGCTCCAATAGTAGGATCTGGAGGAGCTGAAGCTGTAGGATTAAGTCTGGGTTGGGGCAAATGAGGGGAAGAGGTTGAGAATAAGGAATGGTGATCTGAGGGAGAAATGGGTAAAGGCTGATATCCAAGAGTGGGTACATAGGGTAACGGGGGAAGAGGTTGAAATACAGAGCGGGCTGCTTCACGTATGGAGACTGAGCTGGAGGATTGAGGAGATAAAACTAGGTTTTGCTCCTTCAGCTCGGAGGACTCCAGGCTACGAAGATTATTTTCTAAATGCTTCTTTTCAGCTTCCTTGACTCGAATAAGTTCAGCTGCTTGGTAGTAATCTTTAACTGTTCTGGCTATATGACTTAGTTCTGCTTTAAGGGCTGTAATCTTGGCTTTGAGATCCTGGATCAATAAGTCTAGAGATGTCAGCTGTTTGGTGACTAACTTTTCTAGTTTTGTCTGATTTTTGAGGATTTTGGTGAGAACCTAGTTTTGTTTGACTGCATTTTCTGCTTGCCAGTTCAAAAATGCCTCAGCCGCTGATACTTTCTTTGGGGTTCCATCTGAGTTTTTTCCCGCAGGTGTCTTAATCTTCTAAGAATGTTTGGTATTTTGGTGGGGAAGCTCAAAATCTTCAAGAGCAGGGAAGTGCTCTTGATAAGTGGAAGAACTGGGGGAAAACATGCAATAATCCAGAATGGCTGGAGTAAGAGCAATTGGTCTGGTTGGAGTTGCTTGGTGAAGACAAGATAAAGCCTTTTGATAGTATGGGGATATGGATGGAGGATATAGGGATGGCGGGGATGGTGATTGTCCTCAGTCATCTGGGGGTAATGGTTTTTGGACCTGTTGCTTGGGGTAAAGGACATAATAGTCAAACTTGCCAGAGTGTTCCCCAAGGAGACCGACTTTTGGGTCTCCTTTCTCAAATCTCTCTTGCAGGATCTATTGAGAGTTTTTCTTCTGATTTTTGGATTTGGGATAAAAGGCCCTTTCTCTGTCAAGCTCAAGCTCTATCTGGTAGGAATCTTCTTCATAGGCTTCACAAGTATAGTCTACGGCTTGAAGTCCTTGCTGGAGAAGTTGAAGCATCCGAACTTTCGTAGCATTTTGAGGAATAAAGACCTCTGCCAAATTTGCTTCCGTGACAAAGGGATTTGTGGGAGTTGTCCCTTCCGAATGTTGGAAACTGGTTTCTACTGATCCATCAGGATTTCTCAGGTAGACTGGTTCTGTGGCCATAATAGCCTCATTTCTTCCATGGAGATTCTCATATTGGGTGGTCCAGCTGGCAGGAAGAAGAGCTTTGAGATCCTCCGAGGAGAGTTGCCTGGGGACATAAGTGCAAGTAGGCACAGAGGCAACATCAACCTTGATAAATAGGCATCCTGTGCTTAAACAAAATCTAGAACAGGAATATCAAAGGAATTGTTATAAATCCTGTATGCGATCTGGTAATGAAGTGTTGCTACGATTGTTGTAGCCACCTGAGGTGTTCCAGTGATCTGAACTTGAACTTTGAGACAATCTAATACATGAGGATCCTAGCGCGAGATATTGTAATTGGGAACGAGGGTGATAAAGATAGTTCCGGCATTTAAGGTTGAGGTAATGGTGCCCAAGGTAGCATGGGGATATAGCCTAAATCTCGTGTCCAGTACTGCCAAGTTTGAGACCACTAGTAGTCCTTTTCTGCCATGAAAAGTAAGGGCTAGTTTGATTGACCCTACATGAAGATGTGTGTAACCTTCATGAAGCCATTGGGGTAGCCGTTCGCTAGGTAGATCTATGGGCAGAAATTGTTCTTTTTCATCTGCAAAAATTGGATGTGTAGAGAGGTTGGATGCTTGGACATATTCTTTGATGGGGTTGGACTGGTCAGCTCCAATAAGTTTTTTGATTTTCTTTTTGAAGGAGGACTGAGGTTTGGAGTAAACTACATAAGGATTTATGACCGGAAACTGGGAAGCTGGAACCTTAGAGTCTTCTGGGAGATACTCAATCTCATATAAGTAGTCAATCTTGGAGGCTGCAATAGTTTTGAAAGAAGGTGGTCTAGAGAGAGAAGGGAATGAAGAGAACAAGGAAGAGGATGGCTTTGGTATCAGAGCCTAATGTCAGGCTAAAACATAGGGTTCTCTGCTCCTCGGTGGAAGTTGAAGCTAATATTTACTCTGTTTCTCCATTTGTAGTACTTGCCTCATCCCCGTTTTGACTAGTATGCCCTGTTCATCTTTGTGCTTAGTATGCTCTGCAGTCGCCACCTTGGTGGATCTTCTGCATTAGAACACTCGGAGGTATCTACATTAGTATGCTCTGCAGTCGCCACCCTAGTGAATCTTCTGCACCAAAACATTAGATACACAGAGAACATCAGAAAACTAGGCGGTGACTTAGAAGCTTAGTATTGGGAAAAAAACAACCTTGTTCCAGCTTGGCTATAGTTTATTATTGTGTCTCGTCTGATGGAACCTCGTGGGCTATGTGTTCTTCCCATAGGAGTACCGATCTCACTTTGAAATAACCAGATCATATCACTTAGTATCATTTGTGGCTTAGAGCCAGGAGAGCATGAGAGCCTTGATGAAGCTAAATGATAATTGATCTATAAAATTTCTTTACATAATTAAGAGAAACAGTCAGTTTATATTTACTTTAGCACACCCCGAGCAGCATAAAACCCACTTTCATTTATGGAAATTCCAAAGCCATCCTCTTCCTCATTCTCTTCATTCCCTTCTCTCTCTAGACCACCTTCTTTCAAAATTACTGCGGCCTCCAAGATTGACTACTTATATGAGATTGAGTATCTCCCAAAAGACTCTAAGGTTCTGGCTTCCCAGTTTCCAATCATAAATCCTTATGCAGTTTGCTGCAAACCTCAGACTTCCTTCAAAAAGAAAATCAAAAAACTTATTGGAGCTGATCAGTCCAACCCCATCAAAGAATATGTCCAAGCATCCAACTTCTTTGCACATCCAATTTTTGCAGATGAAAAAGAACAATTTCTGCCATAGATCTACCTAGTGAACTGCTACTCCAATGGTTTTGTGAGGGTTACACACATCTTCATGTAGGGGCAATCAAACTAGCCCTTACTTTTCATGGCAGAAAAGGACTACCAGTGGTCTCAAACTTGGCAGTCCTGGACACGAGATTCAGGCTATATCCCCATGCTACCTTGGGCACCATTACCTCAACCTTAAATGCCGGAACTATCTTTATCACCCTCGTTCCCAATTATGCAATCAGTGGTCTAGATGATCCCAACCAGAAATAGGCATTCCTGAATTCCCTTCCTGATCCCCTTGGAAATGAAACAGCCAAGATTCTAGCAAAAAAAATCTCTCCATTTCCACAGCATCTCTTGGTGAGATCTACCAGAATGCTCTTTTGGCCCTGGAAAAATTCTGCAACACTTCTAAATTTCTCAAGCAAATTGAAACCATGGGCAAAAAGATCGGGTCAGCCTGTAAAGACAACAGTCTCTCCATCAAATGCAAAGATGAAAGATAGTGTGAATGTCAAACTTCCAAAATGTCCCATTTCTCCAAATATCAAGTTTCCAAGAAAGCCCAGCTTCCCCAGTGGCAATTCCTTAAAAAGAAAAAATTCAGAGGAAAAACTATGGACATATGTTATATCTGCGAGCAAAAAGGTCATTTGCTCGCAATTGTCCCAAAAAAGCTCGAGCGGCCCATCTTCTCCATCAAGCAAAACAGTTAGCTGATTCTGATTTCTCTGATGTTGAGTCCAAATTATCCATTGAAGATTCTTACTCTCCAGACTCCCTACTAGCCCTTCCATATCACTCCTCCTCCAATGAAGATGAGCCAGAAGACCCAAGACTCTCTGAACCACTAGCCCAGTACAACATTAACCTCATTACTTCAACCCATCTAGTTCAACCTACACCCACAACCCGTATCCACATCCTTCCTAAACCATATGCATGACCAATCCCAGTCATTGCATATTTTGATACTAGAGCAGCAGCCACCATTATAAACCCTCACCTTCTCCCATCCACTCATTGGAAACCCACCCGTCTCACTTTCTGAATAGTTAATGGAGAACTCTTCCAAATCACTAAAATTAGTAAACCTATCACCATCCAACTTTTTCCGAATCTCAAAATCCAACACCAGGTTTTAGGCTGCGCTCTCACCGGCAAAGATCTTCTAGTTGGTTTTGACCTTCTTCATAAATTGTCTTCCCTTCGCTGGAGTAGCCATGGACTCTCTCTTCCTCCCCATTTTATTCCCTGGACTCACATCCCTAACCTATATCACCTTTCTTATGATACCTTACACCAACAGCTACAATCTACGTGTGCCACCTCCCATGCTACTTTTTCTCACCCCCAACCCCTTTGGACTAACAAAGACTTTTTTGTTAGGTTGCCATTCAAGCTCAATGAAGATGCAAATCCAACCACAGCATCTCATAAAGGCATGCCTCCAAAACTGTATTCACAAGCTCTTGCAGAAATAGACCAGCTCAAGCAACATGGTCTTATTGAAGCCACAAATTCCCCATGGGCATGTGAAGCATTCTATGTTAATAAGAGAGTTGGACAAGTTAGAAACAAGCTCCGCCTTGTTATTAACTACCAACCCCTCAACCATTTCCTTGCAGATTCCAAATTCTCCCTTCCCCAAAAAGCCCACATGTTTCAGCACCTTACTGATGCCCAAGTCTTTTCCAAATTTGATCTTAAATCTGGTTTCTGGCAACTGGGCATCCACCCCGAAGATAGACCTAAAACTACTTTTTCTATCCCAAACCATCACTATCAGTGGACAGTCCTTCCCTTTGGACTAAAAACTGCCCCCTCTCTCTTCCAACAAGCTATGATCCTAATTTTCCAACCCATTCTTTCTAATGCCTTGGTGTATATAGATGACATTCTTCTTTTCTCTTCCAATCACCATGATCATCAACAACTGCTTAACCAGTTTGCAGAAATTGTCCAGTCCCATGGCATTATGCTTTCCGCCTCCAAAATGGAAATTGGAAAATCAGAAATAGACTTTGTCGGAATGCACATTCATAAAGGTCAATACACTCTTCAACCTCATATCTCCTCGGCCCTTCAAAACTTTTCTGATAAGCTCTCTTCTCCCAAAGAAGTTCAACAGTTTCTTTATCTCGTCAACTACATGTTTGACTTTGTTCCCCTTATAGCCAAACCTTGAGCTATTCTCGCAGCACTTCTCAAGAAAAACCCTCCGCCATGGGGCCCTAAGCATTTGTTGGCAGTTCATCTCCTCAAAACCTGCTCTCAAAACCTTCCACCCCTACAGATTCCCACTGTTCATACCCCCAAGATTCTGCAGACATATGCGAGGGATCTCTACTGGGGTGCTGCCCTCCTTGAAGACATACAGGGTACCCGAAAAGTTTATGGATACAAAAGTGGTACATTTTCTCAAG
>JAOXJP010234650.1:0-10128 GCA_025762735.1 Platanus orientalis
TCACTTGAGCATTTATGAGAGACCTAAACCATGTCTAGGTTCATTTTAAGGCACTCAATATGATATGCATGCATGTGTTATACCTTCCATGGTATGCCACCTTTCTGGTCTCTTCCTTGGGTCTTTGGTCCTTCTTAGCTTCATGTGATAAACTTATGAGATCATAGGACACTTACAAGACTCCTAGCACTACCCAAATACCCATGGGATTGACATACATCAACATTGTATGCTAAAGATACCACAGATGACATGTCATTGTTTGTCTCTATGTTGATGATATGCTCATTATAGGTAACAATAATGATATTATTAAAGCTATCAAATAGATGTTAACTAGCAAATTTGACATGAAAGATTTAGGTGTTGCAGATGTGATACTAGGAATAAAGATTATTAGAACATTTGAAGGACTTGTTTTGTTTCAATCTCACTATATTGAGAAAGTACTTGAAAAATTCAAAACTTATGATAACAGTCTTGAAAAAATACTTGTAAACATAAATCTTCATCTACTTAAAAATAAAGATTAGGGTATATCTCAATTAGAGTATTCTTGAATAATAGGAAGCTTAATCTACATAATGAATTGCACTTGACCGGACATAGCATATGCTGTCAGCAAGTTGAGTAGATACAAAATTAACCTAATGGTAGACCACTAGAAGGCATTAGTTAGGGTACTAAGATATTTGAGATACACCCTGAACTATAGATTGCATTACGTAGGTATCCAACTGTAGTTGAAGTGTACAGTGATGCGAATTAGATACCGATTCAAAAAACACAAAGTCCACAAGTGAATATGTTTTTACACTTAGTGGTTCAGCTGTATCTTGGAAATCATAAAAAAAAACTTACATTGCTAGGTTTAGAATGGAATATGAATTTATCGCTTTAGATAAAGCAGGAGAAGAAGCTAAGTGGCTTCATCGTTTCTTAGAAGATATTCTAATGTGGTCAAAACATGTGCCTGCTATCTGTATACATTGGTAGGGTACAAAGTCATATGTGTAATGGTAAGTCTTAGCATATTTGTCATAGACACAATATTGTAAAGCAGTTGCTTTCAAATGAAATTATTTCCATTGATTATATAAAGTTAAAAGATAATATTATAGAGCTATTAACTAAAGGTTTGACTAGAGATCAAGTAAATTTTTTATCAAGGAAATTAGGTTTAAAGCCCATGTCTTAAAAGTCGCCATAATGGCAACCCCACCTAGCCGACCGGAGATCCCAAGATCTAGGTTCAAAGGGACAATCAAGTTGTGTGTGATTTAGTAGTATCATTATGGAGAAAACTTCTCCCACCCACTCCTATGATGAAATAGTGATGCCTGTAGCAAAGATTAGGGTAATTAAGCTATGCTTTTAATAATTTTTATACCTTGGAAATCCAAGTAGAGTATGGTATGATGCTCATAATAGGAATTACTTAAATGAGTGTGAAGGGGCCACTTATATGAGAATTGTAAGGCTAAATTCTTTACAACATTCATGAAATCTAAGAATTGTTCAAGGTTAAAATGAACACAATCATGAGAATCAACTATGTCTGAAAAGAAGCTATGTGAATTCTATTGTCTTTGTTTACACAAACGGCTGAATAGTTTAAGACATCATGTTTGCTGGTTAGCTAGTAAGTCTGATAGTATTTTATATAGGAAGGTTTAAAGCCATAAACTACCTCTCCTTATAAAACAACTTTTTAAAAGTACTTTCTTTCTCTCTCTCTCTCTCTTTGTGTCTACATCTACATTTTCATTTGCATTGTTATAAGTCATTTTCATTGATGTGGGGGATTGTTAGAAACGGTTTTGAAATAATGACTATTTTGTCAACTTTAAGCTAAAAAAGTGGGACCCACAAGATGTTTGAGGTGGCTCCACTTGGGGTTGTGTTCACCACTATGAGGAGAATAGCGTCGTATGGTTAGTTGCTCAAAACCATTAATGGGTGAATGATAAATTATCTCCAAAAGTACTCATTTAAACATGGTTAAATGGTGTAAAACTTTGAATAGTCATATTGGTTAGATCATGGAACTTTGGAGGTTTATATACATCTTCCTTGGACATATATTTGGGTTCCAAGGGGTACCACAGTTTTATGGAATGGAGAGGACCTAGCCAACATGGGCTAAGACTAAACACACTATCACGACCCAAATTTGTGGGCTGTGAAGTGGGCCAGATCCAGATCCGTGATACGGGAATGACTCACCTCGAACCTGTTTCTCATAATAGAGAGACCAACAAACTCGGAGTGTGTTATTAACCCTCTTACCTAATCACATCACATTCCACATAATCAATTTCTCTTTTTATGCTTATTCATCTTAATATCATTTAACCAATCACATTGCAGCGGAATAATAATAACAATCATATTTCAAAGTAAGTGCAGCTAAAATGAAAACCTATATCCATTAATACTAGTCAAGAAGATCAAAGTCTAGATCCATGATAAGGCCTCTAATCGCCAATAATACAAATCCAAACTAGAATGAATATAAGTCTCAAGTCCAATGTCTAACAGAAATGTAAGCCAAAATAGAAGTCTTTGAGCTCAGGTGCTCATCCACACTCTCACCTCGTCATTTCCTCGATGAGTCCTAGTAATCCCTGTCTTCCATGTCTCCATCTGTAAGGTGGTGTCAAATTAAGGTAAGCTTAATGATCTCAATGAAATGGTACACCTTTTATGCCACACAAAGGAGGCCAACAATAATCATAATAGCAAATAGGAAGAATCAAAATAGATTAAGGAATCAAAGTAGATATGAGAGTACATCAAATTTAGTAAACATTTATCCTCACTATGATTTGAGTATGCATATATCACAAGATAATCACAAGAGAGTCCAAAGTGAACTAAATTGAATCCTATATATGCCACATGTTATATGCTCATGCTAGGTACTATATGTACATGCCAAGTGTTATATATCTCATGCCAAACTATATGCCACATGTCAACCCATAAAGGGGTCTCTATCATGTAATGAAACCTAATGTAAATGAGACATTGAAGCTATCTGTCAAATCCAAAATATATAACCCATGTGAGGGTCTCTGGAAAAACAAATCATATAACCAGTATAAGGGTCTCTAACAAAATAAATCACATTACTCGTATAAGGGTCTCCGAAAAAATAGCACATAACCCATACAAGGGGTCTCCAGGGTCATAAGACCTATGGGCATGATGTCCATCTTCATCTATTGATGTGACCTATGTTGAAAGATTACTGTTCTTAAACATAAAAATTATTAAAGTTAATTGATTAACACAAATATCAAATATATTTTTCCCATGATTACCATATGAATCTCGGAGATCTAATCATAAAGAAAGTTTAGAATTACCTCAATTAATTAACTAGAACTACAATCTAATCCGACTTGATCTCCAAAGTCTTCACAACTGCTCTAGAGTTCTCTGTACCTCTCATACTTTCAAAATTGTTACAGAACCATATTTGAATGTGAGTAACCCTATATATAGGGATAATAAAGAGAGGTCAAATAAACCCTAAGGGGTGTGGGTTTCTTATGGGATTCTTATCCTTAAGCTTATGGGGCCTATCATATTGAATTGAGTCAAAACTAAAATCAGGAACCCAACTATTTGATAATAACAACCAAGCACTCCATTAATTGCAACAATCCTTGTGAGATGTTACAATTGAACTCCCAAGGATAAAAATAAAACATTGAGGCCATTCCTCACAAATTTTTTCACAAAAACATCTTTCCACTATACAATATCCCTCAATGACCCCTCGGACAATAAACTAGTCATTGTCAAACCCGTTTAGTCATTGGTAAAATATCTATAGGATGTTAATGGATCAATTGGACATTAAAAACATTTCTTAATAAATTCTTTTTCAAAATATTTATTTATTTTATTAATAAAATTAAAAAAAATATTTTGGCAAACACTATCAAAACACTGGATCCAAATTTCTATGTCTAATCAATTCATGTTAATCCTAGACTAAATATTTCTCCCTATTATAAGGGCAGTGGATTCCATGTTGGACACTTCTGTTTTCTCAAGCATAAAGTCAAATATCCAAATTATCCATGATATGCCACCAATTAAGCATCACTGGTTGACAACTCAAAATAATCAACTTGAATTACTTAGAGAATCACAAGTCCCTTAGGTCAAAGGATTAGTTTATAAGTTACATCATTTATACTAACAATAAAGTTTTACCAAATGTGTTCATTATGGATCCCCTTAATGCATTTGAATTATGTATTTATATATAAGTCTAGACTCTCACTCTAGTGATTGAGATTACATCACTCCATCATATAACAACTTTACACATGGTAGCCTTTTAAGTGATGCACCCAACATCACC
The DNA here is from genome assembly GCA_025762735.1 of Platanus orientalis. Taxonomy (NCBI): domain Eukaryota; kingdom Viridiplantae; phylum Streptophyta; class Magnoliopsida; order Proteales; family Platanaceae; genus Platanus; species Platanus orientalis. The sequence continues at coordinate 4,382 of JAOXJP010234650.1, forward strand.
CATAGATGTAAGGTTTCAGGCCTATGGGAATTGAATAGTCAGATCTCTCCACATGTAATCCATGTATCTGACATCCTACTATGTTACCTGACAACCGCCTATCTCATCTCCTGAGATCAAATAGTTATGTACCCATAAAATTATACACATGTGATGATGGAACAAAATACTTTATTATTAATGTCAGACAAATAAATATTATAAAAATTGTCTATGATGGCTTTGTCAAGATACCTATTCTAACAACCCAATGATTGGGTACCTACAGTCATAAAGGCTAACCCATAAAGGGTTCTTTAGATCATTAGACCAATGGACATGATGGTCGTCTTCACCTATTGATGTGACTTGGTGATTGGGTACCTAAAGCCATAAAGGCTAACCCATAAGGGGGTCTCTGGGGTCATAAGACTAATGGCCACGATGACTGTCTTTACCTATTGATGTGACCCAATGATTGAATACCTAAAGTCATAAAGGCTAACCCACAAAAGAGTTTTCATGCCCAAAAAGGGATAGGGATCTATGAGGCTACATCTAGCCAACCAATATAAGGGTCTTTGGGGTCATAAAGACCATACACATATAAAGGTCACAAGGACCAACACACTTAGGTGTCTTTGGGCCCAAAATGGCATATTCTCACATAGGAAAATCATATCAAATCCTCACATTCAAAACTAAATGCTAAAAAATACTTTTGTAAAGTAAGTAGATACTACATAGGTATGTCATTTAAAATATCAACATGTCTTATCTCATGAAGAGTAAAAAAAAAGTAGTGAATCATATTAAAAGGGGTCACAAGCCAACATGTAAGTACAGATGCTTGACCCAACTCTATGGATATATGGGATGCTCATGAATGTAAAATCGTCTTATGAATGTAAAATCGTTTTATGCCGATTTCCATCAAGGTTAAAAATCAAGTATCTCAAGTTATTTAAAACTCATGTAGAAGTTTAGGTAAAATACCTCATGAAAATAGCACAGCAAATCATGCCAAAGAAAACATGCTCATACCTTCAAAAGCTACTACATAATACAAAGTCTAAAATACTACACATGAATTATAAGATCCTAGCATGAGAATCAATAGATTATCATAATTTTCTATAAGACAACATGTATTTGAATGAATTCACCAAAGATGGCAATAAACTCATGCAAGGAATCCAAAGGCTTCCAATGAGCATGTAAATAGTATGAAAAATTAGTAAGAGATATTTTATTAATCATGTAAAGTACAAAAATTAAGAAATATAAAGGAAATCAAAGGGGAAAACCCAATCTTCACCACAGGAAATCAAAATCATGCTCCCAACTTCATCACATAAATTGGAAACCATTCCAATCATTCCACATAACTCCATCCATGAAAACATAGCTCTAAAATCCAAGAAATCAAGGAACCAACAAAGAACTTACTATCTAATATGTTCCTATCAAGAATACTAAGATCCATCAATAAGTAATTATCAAGTTCAAAAGGAACATAACTTATAGACATTAAATCTAGAATCCTAGCAATAAAAAAGTGAGTATAAAATACATATCTACTCACATAACCAATTTTCATAGAGATTAATCAACAAATCTTTATAAACATAAAATTGAATCACATTTCTAGGAACATAAGAATGAAAAGTGTAAACATAAACTACATATCCACTCACCCAAACCTTTTACTCATTCTTTTGAAGTGAAATCTCCTCCAAAACCCTCTTACCCTTGTTAACCCCTTCTTCCTCTATGAGAAAACAAAGTATTCTATAGTTAGAACATATAAACTAAGAAGGAAAAATAGAAATCTATACCCATTTAGACTAGATTTATGAAGAAAAACACCTATTCTAGCATATTTTCAAAGTTAAGAGCGAAACTTACCAAATTGGGAAAAATCTCTTTTTTCCTCTCCCAAGCTTCTCTAATCCCTCTAACATTTACTCTTTTTATTTTTTAGAGGTGTTATAACTTATCCAAGATGAGATACTACATGTGTGGGGTCCAATGGATGATAGCCACGTAAAAAATAGTATAAAAATATAATTTTTGAAAAAATTCAGCATTTCTAGATGTGATCGATCATGGGTCTTCAAGAAAACACCCAAGAGTTTGGCTCCTTCTCTCGTGACTGATCATGATAAAATATTTCTTTCGTGATCAATTATGAGATCTTTGATTGATCACGCTTCTTCAGAAAATCCTACACTGACACTTTGTGGGAAAATGGACATACTTCTTATAGAAAACTCCGAATGAATGTCGTTTGAGGTGTTGAAAGTATACTCAAAGAATTTTTCAGTGATTTATGGATCATACTCAAATTGTCTTGGTATTGTCATGGGTTTGCTTGTAAAGTTACCTTATCTACGCACTTGGAAAAACTTTGGAACTTGATAAATTCATGGTCCAACTTGGGTTCTACACTTCTAGCTTGGTCCAAAGGGTCCCTAAACCACTCTATGGTTTGTATAAAAAAGTTAAATGAAAATTTTACTCTTATCGAAAAAAAATTATAGTTTTGTCTTTTAAATGCCACACGGGGTGTTACACATACACAAGCACAAGCAGCATCGCACCGAATCGAACCAGGCCGGGCCGAGTTAGGTTGGGTTGGGCATGGGCATGGTCTGTTTATATATAAATTATTATTTTTTTATATCCAAACATTTCAAGTAATGATGTGTCTATTCATTCATGCATTTTACCCTTTTACCCTTGTCTTAGTTCCTTCTGAACAGTCATAGATGAGTTTATTCATTTGCCCCTTTTACCTTCGTATCTATTCCGAACAATCACGTTTTCAATAAATATTTGTCCCTCTTGTATTCATAAGATAAAAAAATTAAGCATCTTAGAGTCTGTATATGAGAGAGAAAAACACAGTTTTAGTTCGCTAGGCACATAGATTGTAGTGCTTCTTATGTGTGTATTCAATTGTTTGTATCCTAGGAGGTGGAAGTCCAAGAAGTTCGTAAGCACCACTGCGAGGGGTGAAATCTGTCTTAAGGACATAGTGCCAAACACTAGCCTTGATCAATTGTTGTTTTTGACTTCTCAATTCATCCAGTTTGTTAGTTATTTCTATTTATTTTATTCACAAATTTATGGTCTTCTAAAATAAATAAATACTTATTGTTTATAGAATCACAAATCATTTCTTTTATATTGTAACACTAACAATCTTATCTAACTAATATAACAGACTTCTAACTATTTATTTACTATTTCCTTAATATCCCCCCTCAAGTTAAGTTGTGGAACGACACTTAACTTGGATCAAAACTTATGAAATTTTGAAAAAGGATAATGACTTGGTAAGTAAATATGCAAGTTGATCTTCAATAGGAATGTGATGTACTTGAAGGACCTTTTGAAGAATTCTCTTATAAATGGAAGTCAAATTCGATATGTTTGGTCATGGCATGAAACATCGGATTGTAGGCCAAAGAAATCATTGAGGAGTTGTTACACCATATAATTGGAAGAGATAGTAGTGGTATTCTGAGTTTAGTAAGTAACATACGTAGCCAACATAATTCAGGAGCTGTTGCTCCTAAACAACGATATTTGGCTTTAGTAGAGGAATGAAATATTGTAGTTTTCTTAATAGCTGACCAGATTATAGTATTGCTTCCAAAATGTGTGCAAAAGCCACTAGTAGACTTTCAATCGTTGACATCACCCACCCAATCAGCATTAGATGAATAAGCGTGTAAGAGAAGAGGTCTAGGAGTATAATGTAATGCAAAATTGATAGTACCTTTTAGATAATGTAGAATCTTTTTAATTGCCTTAAAGTGAGACTACTTGACTCATGCATATGTTGACATACATTGTTGATTGCAAAGGCCAGATCTAGGTGTGTAATGGTTAAGTATTGAACAACATATGTCTTTGTGGCCATTGGTGTATCACATGATTTACAATATAAATAGTATACCTTAACCTTATGCACTAAAAAATAAAAAAGAAAAAGAAAATCGCTCACCTAAGAATAGTTATTGCAATTATTCTGACACATAAATAGTTTACCACATCATTAGTTTAAGGGATAGACTTAGATCATATCATTAATTTTAGGGCCATAGGCCCACCCAAGAGACCTTAGGTTAATTAGTTATAAAATAACTGATTATATGGTTTACTCGTTCATATAAACTCTAGATAATTTTATAACCACCTTCTAAATACAAGTGCATTAATTTCCTTATTGGACGAAATATTCAAATTTGGAAACTTGAAAAGTTAAAAAAATTAAATGAAATATTGGGGCTACTTCGATTAGTGATTAAAGAAAAGATTTAATTTGGACAGGATTCTATTCCAAGTTCCAACACCACTGAGGGTGTTTCAATTCTTTTATTTTATAATTTATATTTTATTTGGAGTATTTATATTAAACAAATTTAAGTCGAAGTCATATCACTAATAGCTATAACAACCAAAAAAAGTCAAATCACTCATCAAATACATTCATAAATAATATTTTATAACAAAAAAATGATTTAAAGTCTATTGGACCCTTGTGATTGTGCAGCCGTATCCTCTGGGATGAAATCATATGTACCACACCCTGATGGGACCACTAGGGGGGCAGAATCAATTCACTTTTTGGAGGCTTTTGATTCCCCCTAGAGTGTGGTGCACTTGATATGGCACCGTATCCTCTGCGCTGACTCCTGGTAATCCGAGACACAAAGGGTGTGGGGCCCCACCCCCCTTTGTGTCTTGGCTCACATGTGGCTCACCACAAGGCATCTAGTGGGTACGAGTCCAGTGATGGTAGGATGTGCTTTTCGTCCCCTCATAAGGGGTTGTACATATTGTGACAAGCTCAAGTGGGCCTGAGCCTAATTCTTGTATGATCAGCTTGAGTTGAGCTAAAGGTCGATTCGTTAACCCCTTTTGGTCACAGACCCCTTTTTATTTTTGTCACAAGTAATCATTCTCCAATTTTTTATCTTTTAAACGCAAAGGATTTGGTAGGACTATCTTAGGTTAGCCAAAAGTAGGATTGACTTATGGGCCAATACATCAGTGCCAAAGAGTGAAAAATATCTCCCAAAAAGTGTAAATCACTTTTTCAGCGCTGATGTGTCAGCCTCCAATGTCAGTCCTACTTTAGGAGTCCTACCAACCCCCCTCGCCTTTAAAGGGCTAGGATCTGTTTAGTTGGTAGTTAGGATAATTAAGATATTTATCAAAAGCGACGCACCTCATTCCTTGGATGTGGCTAAAAATTGGCGAGGGACACCTTATCCCCCAAATGTGGTGAAAAATTGACAAGGGGCATTGCATCGACGCTCAGATGTAATGAAAAATATGCAAAGGTTCCCACACTATGGACGAGTGTAGGTAAAGAAGTTAGTCCAAGAAAGTAGGATTCGTTTAGCAACTTGAAACGTAGGAACCTTAACATGTAAGAGTATAGAGTTAGTGGACACTATGAAAAGAATGAGAATTAATATTGTTTATCTACAAGAGATTAAATGGAAAGGAAAAAATGCTAAAGATATTGATAGTTTTAAACTTTGGTACATAGGAGAAGATAATAACAAAAATGGGGTAGGAATAATAGTAGATAAAGATCTAAAGAAGGAAGTTGTAGATGTTAAGAGAATAAGTGATAGAATTATAACAATTAAACTTGTTTTAGAAAAAGAGATAATCAACATAATTAGTGCTTATGCACCATAGATAGGACTAGATGAAACTACTAAAAAACAATTTTGGGAAAACAT
>JAOXJP010234651.1:0-10128 GCA_025762735.1 Platanus orientalis
ATGTAGAAAGATGAAGGTTTGTTATGGTAAATATTGGGTTTTTCGTTTGATTTCCTTTTAATTTCTTAATTCTTGCACTCTACATGTTTGATAAAATACATCTTATAGATTTTACATATTACTCAAATGTTTTTTAGATGTCTTTCGATTCCTTATATGAGCCTAATGTCTCCTATGTTAAATTCTCTCAAATAGATGTTGACTTATGACAATTGGTGATGCTCTATTGACTCTCTATGTTAGTTTATTACTCTCTTTGGTGTGTTTCATTCGATTCATATTACACTATGATGAATTGTTCTAATTCCATTAATCCTCATGTGACCACATTATTATTTACATCATGTGATATCTCTTGGTAACATGTGCATGTTATCATTGGCATAGTTTACTCCCGGATTTTCATGTGGTTCTTTACACGGGATTTCTACGTGAGTTTTTTTTAAAGGATTTGAGATACTTGATTTTTAACCTATATAAAATTTGTCATAAAATGAATTTACATCCATGAGCACCCTATATGTTCTTAGATTTGGGTCAAGCATCATCGCCTACTTGTAGGCATTTGGCACATTTCACATGATTTTCTACTACACCCTTTGGACTTTTCATGAGATAGAACACATATATTTTAAATGACATGATTGTGTAGTATCTATCTTATTTTACAAAAACATGATTTTTTAACGTGGTTTTGGATATGAGGATTTGATATGACACCCTTATACGGGATTATGCCCTATTGGGTTTGGAGACCCCTAAGGGGGTTGGTCCTTGTGACCTTTATTTATGTGTATGGTCTTTATGACCCGGAGACCCTTATATGGGTTGGCTAGACATAGCCCTATAGACCCCTATATGGCTTGCCCCTTGTGGGCCTAGATACCCTTTCATGGGTTGCCCCTCATGGACCTGTAGACCCCTTTGTGGGTTAGCCTTATGGATTTAGGTACCTAACTACCGGTTCACATTAATAGGTGAAGATGGCTCTAGTGGTCCAATATATGCTATATGATATGTTGTGTCGGAGACCCTTATATGGGTTATGTGATTTGTTTTATTGGAGACTCTTACACAAGTTATGTGATTTGTTTACCGGAGACCCTCACATGGGTTATATGTTACAGATTTGTCAGAGACTTTACATGCTTTATTTACATTGGGCTTTATTATGTGTTAGAGACCCCTTATGAGTTGACATGTGTCATGTAGTACTTGACTTGAGGTATATAGAACCTAGCATGTACATATAGTACTTAGTATGTGACATATAGTATGTAGCATATTCATGACTCAGTTTAGTTCACTTTGGACTCTCTTGTGGTTATCTTGTGACGTGTACACTCGTTTCATAGTAGCAATATAAAACAACAACAAACAAACAGCCTTATCCCAACTATTTGGGGTCGGCATAGTAGCAATATATGTTTAGTAAATGTGATGTACTCTCATTCCTACTTTGATTCCTTTTATTTACTACTATGATTATCTTTGGCTTCCTTTAGTGTTGTATAAATTACATACCTTCTTGCTAAGCCCTTCAAGTTTACCTCAATTGGCACCACCCGCAGATGTGTAGGTGTATAGATTGGATTGCACCTTACGAAGATGAGGAGATGAAGAAGAAGCTTTCAAGCCCAAGGATGATACATTTCACTTTAGTTTTATTTTACTTTATTAGTGATGTAGTACCTTGTTTATTTAAGATGAACCCCCTTCATAGGCAAGGATTATATATACTTTATGGGTAGGTGTAAGCCCCTTTTATTTTGGATGGTTATGAGATGAGATACTTTTGGATGGTCATGATGGTATTATTAATTCCGTTGCACTTATTTAGATTATGTCATTATTATTCTATTTTGTTGCGATATGTTTATCTTATGTTGATTTAAATGGATGTTAAAGGATAAGAAAATAAATTTATATGAAAAAAATGATATGGGATTAAGTAAGAAGGTTATTGACTCACTCTGAGCTCATTGATCTCTCCGTCATGAGTAACGGGTTCGGAGAGGATCATTCCCATGTCACGAATCCGAACCCAGCCCACTTCATGGTTGCAGATTTGGGTCGTGACACTGACATCCCCATTCATTTTTTTGATACCTTCTTGCTGCCCTTTCTGTTTCCATTCTATGGTGATCATATCGACATCCACTAACTTTGAAAAAGGGGTTCATATCTACTTCCATTACCTCAGTTTTGTTATAAAATTGAAGTAATTTCTTATTATTCTTTCTTGGATAACATTTTAAAATACTACACACTTGTTAGTCGGGTGTGTAACGGAATTATGTCATTTGCAATAATCTTTTGCACGTAACTCTTCGTGTATGAGAATTTTATGTCTTCCAACTAATTTAATCTACTTAGCTTCAAGTAACATATTGAATATTTGGTCAGCTTTGGTTAGGTCGAAGGAGTAGGTTTTTGTCACAGTTAGTGGCTTATTTAACTCCTAAGCTTGGGTATCCTTTCTGGCCAAAGCATCACATGTGAAAGGTCAATTTCCTACAAATTATGTTAGGTGAACCTCATAGTTAGGGTCTTGATAGTAGGTCCTGTATGACGAAGTATGTCTTTGATTCTCATCTCGGAGAATGCTCTCATAACGGGTGGTCCTTTCTAATAATTTGAATAAGTCGAAAAAGGTCATTCCTTCAAACTTTTTTCTAAGTTCGAAGTCTAGTCCATCCTAGGTGAGTTTTACAAATTCAACCTCAAGTAATCCACTAAGGCACTTTGCCTTGGCTCGTTTGAATCTCATAATAAACTATTCCATCATTTCTCCTGGCTATTGTTTTAACCTAACTAAGTCAGCCATTGATACCCCAATATCCGCTCGAGCAAAGTGAGATTGAAATTTATCTTCCATTTCTTTTTAACTTTGTATCGAGTTTGGTGTACCAGGTAAAGGCCAATCTTGTCAGAGAATTGGGAAATAACCTCAATTTATAGTATCCTAAGTTTGAGAATTCTCCACATTGTGTGGTGAATCGGCTAATGTGTTCCATAGCCATTTTGCTATCTTATCCTGAAAAGTAGTAAAATCAGGTATTTTATACCCTCGAGGGAATTCATAATCCCTGTCGATTTGCTCTAGGTAAGGTTTTCTATATGTTGGACGTGCAGCCTGTCGAAGGCCGGGTCTATATAACTCCTCGATAACCCCTATAACCTGTTCTCAAGGGTTCTGGGCGTATCCCTATGGGACCGTACCATATGGTTGCCCTGGGCCTGGGTAGGCCCTCTGGTAATGCAGTTGGGCATGGCATCCCATACCCATACTAGCAAACTCCTCATCGTTAGGGGTATGATTTTCCTAATAGTTTGGTAGATCCTGCCTTCTGTTATGTGGTCGGCTTACCTCATTATATCCATATCCATTGTGTTTTGTCCATGGAAGTGATTTCCCCAATAATTGGGTGGGTCTTTCCTTCTAGGAGGTGGAGGTCTTGGACCTGAGTGCCTGTGTGAATTGGCATTGTGCCTAAATCGGTCATTTCAATAGGGTCACTGGGTATTGGGACCATAATACTCGCTTCGACCATTATATTGGTCGTGCCCCTTGTTCTGGGACCCCTATTGCTTTTGTCGAGGTGCTCCATTGGTTTCGAATGCGGGGTTTTCATGTATCTCGATCCCTTCTGGCTCTATTAGAACATTCGGCCCTGAGTGGTAACCTATAGGGCATTGATTCCCCTATCCTAGTCCTCTTGCAAAAATTCTGATTGGCTTAGGGAAAACCTCAACTCGAGGTTTTTTAGGGTACCCGAGAAGTCTTCCGTGCCCCCCCAAGTCTATTAGAGGACTCTGAGATGTTTGTTTTGTTAGGGATTCCCCTATCCCTAGTGCTTAGGTACTGATTGGCTTGAATGTTCTCTAACACAGGCTGGAGCACTCTTAGTAGGACATCGCCAAAGATACCTGGCATTGTTTAAAATTCTTTCTCCATTCTCTTGATAAGGTCATCAAGTTTGCTTTCGATTTTGTGAGACAATTCACTTGTCTCATTACCATTTGAATTGATGGGTCATTTGTCTCTTCGAGGTTGCATTTATGGCTTCGAACATAAAACAAGTATTATACCTCCAACTGTGGTTGCTAATTTGTTGGTGGTCCACAAAATTTTTTTTGTTATGAAATTGATACATGTATTTCTACCCCAAAAGAGAGATATGTGGTGCCATGAGGAGGCTTGTGCATGCAGCATCTTTACCACATAAGCATGCATAGAAAATCCAAATTTATAGGGGAGATGTATATACATCATTAACAGTTATTTTTAAAAGTTACTAAGCATACATGTACCAACAATCAGTTTGTTTTCTGCAAGGATTTAAAGGACATAAAGTCGATACAACTCATAAAAGAGTGGAAAACTACTACAAATTAATCTGCTTCATAGTGTAGGGATCTCCATGATTTGTGTGGTCTGTTTGGTAGGGACAGCTAGAAGGGACATGATAATGGGCTTAACCTTTTCAACAGACTTTACAATAACTAAGAACATGAAGTGAGAGACAACCACCATCCCACACAAGATAGCAAGATCAACCCATTTAGAGTAATCCATATCCAGTTGCCATGTATTTCTCAAAATTTCTTCTCCAGTGATTGTATGTGACCCTCCTACCTGATTATTGGGAAACACCAACCCCTCAAACTCGTTCTTGTAAAAGCCTTCATAAGCGTACTTATGGAATGCAATGTAGTATAAAGGGTATTTCCAGACAGGTTTAGGGAGATCGGCTGGTAACCTAAAGAAGCCACCAGTCAATATCATCAATCCTTGAATCCCAGCACCAATAATTATGCTCATAAGAAAATTTGGCACAATACTTGCAACGACCACCATAAGGCTTTCAACCAACATAGTGGAAACGAAAAGCAGCAGAGAAAAGTACACCAAGTGTTCAAATCCTCGTTGAAGTCCGGCAAGACAATAAGCGATTGCTCCAGGAATTAAGGAGTTTAGAAGCAAGTAAGGAATGGATGAGAGTGTGTTGCTAATAAAAAATGCACCAACACCATAATGCCCGTTTATTCTTTCTCTTTCAAAGATCTAAATTTAAATAGAGAAATGAAAACAAAACAAGTGTTACAAGGTTAAAAAATCTTCTTTGAGCTTCTATAATGCTAATAATTTGTTCTTACTTTTCATGAAACTCATTTAAGAAGTATCATAATAAGTTAGTGAAATTGTTGAGATAGATTAAAGGATTTTAAGGAGATCAACTCACCTTCATGTCCTCAACAAAAGAAGGGAATCCACGAACGTTATGAATGAAGCTACAAACATGAGGATTGAGGAACTGGTACCTGAATTGAGCCAAAGCTGGTACCAATATTATAGAAGACAGTGCCTAGACATAAACGCAGAACGATGTAGATTGCAAATCGCATCCAATAGTAGCCTAGATCACGATACATGTTCACAAAAGATCTTCTTGTGAGAATGAGGAACTGGGTAACGAAGCCAGCTTGGCTTCCCTTCTTCTCTAATGCTCCTCCTTCCTAGAATAAAAAAGAAAATCCCTTTTAAGTATCTATTCTCAGCATCGACAGTTTGAAACAACTGTTAGAAAAAATTAAAAATTGAACATGAATTCAGATAGATGTTTACCTTTTTACATAACTGGGCCACTCGTTTTCTAACTTGTTGGCAAGTGTCAGATGACTTCTATGACTGTACAAGAATGTCAATCGCTTCCTCAGCGGTAAGTGTCTTGTCATCGACGCCTCGTTCGATGTCCTAATGACAATAATTATGAATAATAGTTACAACTACGAATATGGAATTCTAAGAAAACACTTGTCACCTTTTCAAAGTCTTTGTTGATTGTTCTAAGGTAGTGATCAGATGGGCTCCTCAGAGTCGGGCATGGGAAACCATTCAATGCAAAGAACTACATTAAGTTCGAAGTAAAGATCATTAGTGATGCCATATTTCTATTAGGGTATATGCTCCATATCTTTCCTTTTTATGTTATTTTAGTTTTTCATCAAGTTTAATAGTAAGCATTTGAAATTTTCAATAACAGCAGAGAATATATAGAAGAGGATATATCACAAATGCACAATCAATCACACTTTCTTGCTGTTTTCAAATAAACTCTAAAAGCTTTCATAAAATTACCCCGTTAGCTGCAGAAGGACCAAAATAAATTGTTCTACCAGAGGATAGAAGACAAAGATTATGGAAAAGCTCAAAGACTTCACTGCTGGGTTGATGGATGGATGCAACAACTGTCTTTCCATCTTGTCTAGCAAGGCCTATAATTCGGTTCATGACATGGTATGATGCTGCACTGTCGAGCCCGCTAGTGGGCTCATCTAGAAAGAGAAGCTTGGGGCGTGTCAAGATCTCAATGCAAATGCTCACTCTCCTCTTCTGCCCACCACTAAGTCCTTTGGTGCCCCATCCTCCAATTCTTGTGTTCATGGCATCCTGCAAGCCCATTTCCCTTATAGTCATCTCTGCTCTCTCTATCTTCTGAGCTTTAGACATGGAGTCAGGTAGTTGGAGCATAGCAGAGTAGCATACGGCTTCTCTTACTGTTAACGTTGTCATTAGAGTATCATCTTGAGTCACATAAGCCTAAATTAATTATTAAAAAAAAAAAGCAAATGCCCACCGTTACAATGAGAATTTATAATGGACACCAAATATAAACATTGCATTCAATCAATAATAAATAAATGAGAAGAGAGGGATGGTTCTTTCATACAGAAGTCCCAAATGATAGAGTTTGTTTTCGAGCATTGACAAGTACTTCCCCGGATTGCCTTGTGCTTGGACCTAGTCTCCCTGCGATCGGTGCATTATCAGAATCTCTTGTCTTGTTAAAATGGTTTGAGTAATAATTAAGTAAATAAATCAACTAAAACAAAATAAAAATCTTCTAAAAACTATCATATTCTAAAATCAGAAATCGGGAGGCCTCCTGCTAAGGAGCTAAGGATTTCCTATTCACTGCTAATGTCGTTAAAGCTGATTGGTCTGTGGCAAGGATCTGCACAGGGGTACCTCAGTTCGAGGGTAGGGCTTTCAATCAGATCAGGCTGAGCGAGTCCACCCCGAAAGGAAATTCCTGAGACCGAGCCCAAATTCAGCCTGAGTCCAGCCTGATTTAATAAATCTGGTTTTGGTCGAGTTTGGACTGACCCAAAGTCAACAATTCAGTAAAAAAAATTTAGATGAAGTTGAGGCCCATGAGTTTTCAAAATCAAATTTATGAAACATACCAAATTGAGTTGAGACCATGGGATTTAAAAATAAATTTATGAAATAAATCATTAAGAATTTATATATTTTAATTAGTTGTAACTGACTCTTGTTAAAGTTCTTGATCTTGTATTGTTTATGTATATTAATGAAAGGCCCGAAGGAAATGCACGGTAATTTTCCTAATTCGTCTCTAAGTAAACAGGTATGAGAGCATCAAGCCTAGGCTGTGATCCTAAACCTTTTCGTTTCCATTATTGATTCTTCTTCTTCTTCCATCTACGTTTCTTGACCGTTCTTCTATCTTTTTTCTTCAGATCTGGTTCAGAGAAACGATGAAATGTCGACTGAATCACCTGAAACTGCTCCAAAATCATCTCTTGCTAACTCCTGTTCGTCTGGTTCTACAAATTTGATTTCTTCGTCTTCTCCATTACAGTCACTCATCTCCAATATCACGTGGTCAAACTGAATGGAGAGAACTTTCTGGTGTGGTGATCTCAGTTTCTTACAGCCATAAGAGCGCATCGCCTGCTGCAATTTCTTACTGGCGTCGAAGCATCTCCACCGGAGTTCATCACAGACGCTGAAGGTAAGCAAGTTCTTAATCAAGAATTCTCTGATTGGCTCATGATTGATCAACTGACTTGAGATTAGTAGGGTTTTCTTTTTCTTTTTGTTGTTGGATCGCCCTCTAAATCGACTCACTCTTTGTTGTGTGATAAAGAAAGCGTTACTTGTTCGAAAAGTCCGGTTGTGTAACATATCAACAAATATATTTAAGATATCCCAAATAATTTAATAGTTAGGCTACCAAGAGTCAAATAGCAATGTCTAGTAAAATCTTCGAACATGTAAAACTTGTTGAAGATATACAATTGTGATTTTACCTGCCAAAGCATCTAGAAGAGTGGATTTGCCGCAACCAGAAGGACCCATGATGGCCAACACCTCACCGGGTTGGGCGTATCCCGTGACCCCTTGAAGGATTGATCGGCACCCTCTTTTTCCATTGGGGACTGTAACCCATAGATCCTCCCATGTCAAGAAAACACCGTCTCCTCCCATCTCGGAACTAACTCCATCGCATGCAACAAAACATGCTTCTCCTTGGTTTGGCAATGGAACTGGCTCCACCCCTGCAGGACACCTGATATTTGAGTCAATCTGTAAGGATGACATGTTAGAGATATTGTAAGACATGTCATCTTCTTCAGTGGTAAAGCTATCTATCCCCAAACCATCATCCTTCACCCTCGTCATGGATTCCTGGCGAGGTGATCTTGTTGGGCTTGGACTCCGGGTGCTTCTTGAGACATTAATTGGAGAAGCCATTCTCTGTTCAGCTCCAATATGATATTTGGTTTGAGAGAGAGAGAGAGAGAGAGAGAGAGAGAGATTTGGTTGCCTTTAGAATTGCACTAGTAAATTCTCAAGGGCTTTGTAATCAACCAGTCACACTACTAATATTTATAAATTTCGTAAGGATATGGCTTGAAATAATGGAATAATTTTTTTTTTTTTGTTAAATGTAAATCACGTGTGATGGGTCTTCTACTGTGAAATGAGATTGATTGTCATAAACCACCAGCCAACCCTTTAGGTCCTTCCATTACCAAAACAAAAACGAAAAACACAAAAACGTCCAGGTCCTTCTTCACAACTGAAGTGAACGATGGTCATAAATTTGTTTACTCCCCAAACAACAAAAACAAAACAAGGACTTAGTCAAAAAAAATCTTGCTGGTTCCCCGAACCTAGCTGCACTATGTTTTAACTTCTTTTGGTTAGATGAATAGGGCTATATGACTCATTTAAGAGGTGAACTATCAATTGGACTAGGGTGTCAATCCTTGAGCCCCACTTGTTTCCAAGGCCAGTCTGCCTTCTTTTTTTTTTTTGGAAAAGGATATTTATACTAAGATCAAACAACTAAAGAAGAACTCAAGAGGGCGATTAACACATTAATATTACAGATGTTAAAACACTTAGGCTGCGTTTGGCATTGCTTAAAATAAGTACTTATGCTATTTTTTATTTAAAATAAGCAAAAAAAACTACTTTTTTGATCTTTTGGTTATGCACACAATAAGTACTTTTCAAATAAGCAGAAGTAGAAAAACTATTTTAAGCAAAAGCAGTTTCTCGTCGGATTATTGCTTATTGCTTTTTTGTTTTACAGGAGTGACCATGAGCATGTGCTTTATAATTGCATGACATTTAGGTGAGTACGTCCCTGTTAAAACTATGAATACCAAAAATACCCTTTAGTTATAATCAACCAAATATAATGAAATGTTAAAAATACCCATCTAATATAAAATGAAATACTAAAAATATTTTCATATGTATAATGACAAAATATCAATATAATATAAAAAATACCCAAAATACTATCTAATATAAAGTCGAAAAATATCATTCTATTATAAAATTAAAATAAATTGTTTTAATATAAAAATAACAAAATACCAAAAACAACCTTCTAAATTAAAACAAAAAACCACCATTCTAATAAATAATAAAGTATCTCTTAAATACACAACAACAAGAAGAAACAGCCTTATCCCAACTATTTAGGATCGGCTACACGAATCATGTTCCGTCATTCCGCTTTGTTTAAGGCCTTATCTGTTGTTAAATTACAAGCTGTCATATCCCTCATTACTACCTCCACCCAGGTCAATTTTGGCCTTCCTCTAGTCCTGCTAGCACCTTCAACTTGTATTGTGTCACTTTGCCTCACTGGTGTAGTCATTAGTCTTCGTTACACATGCTTAAACCATCTCAATCGACTTTCCCTCATTTTATCGCCTATTAGCGCTACCCCTAAACTCTCACGAATGAATTCATTCCTAATTTTATCCTTTCTAGTCTTGCCACTCATCCATCTCAGC
>JAOXJP010234652.1:0-10128 GCA_025762735.1 Platanus orientalis
GCTCTCTTCATCTTCAATTCTCAATCTTCGTTCTTGAGAACTTTTTTTAATTTACTTTTCCTTTTGAAAGTCTCTGGGGGTGCTCCCTTGCCTGGGCTTCCTCACTGAAATAAACCGTTGAGGGAAGGAAGAAACAATATCTCTGATAAGATAGATTATAGATCTGTTGGAGGAAGAGGAAGAGGATCTATAGAAACAAAGAAATACAATGGAAAAGTACGAGAAGCTAGAGAAAGTAGGGGAGGGGACGTATGGGAAGGTGTACAAGGCGCAGGACAAGGTGACCGGACAATTGGTGGCCCTAAAGAAAACCCGTCTCGAGATAGATGAGGAAGGCATTCCCCCACTGCTCTTCGCGAGGTTTCCTTCCATCAGATGCTTTCCCAGTCCCTCTATGTTGTTCAATGAGCCTTCTTTAATCTCCCTTTAGTCTTTTCAGTCAAATCCTCTTCTTCTTAGATCTTAATCTCCCATTTGCCTCAAACCCTCTCTCTAACTGTTGCCTTTGAAATTAGAACTGAATTTACTGTGGCAGTTTGCTCTGTGTTGAGCACGTCAACAAGAACGGGAAGCCCCTCCTCTACTTGGTCTTCAAGTATCTAGACACTGATTTGAAGAAGTTCATTGATTCACATCACAGGGGACCGAATCCTAGGCCTCTAACTCCTTCCATAATATAGGTTCTTTGTTGCAATCTTGCAGTGCTAGTCTTTCACTTTCATTATTATTATAATTTTTTTTATAATCAAGGCTTCTCTATATTATCTGTGCTTTTGAGAGAATTTTTTGCAATTTTTGTATCTTCATATCACATGTTTCAATTCATTTGTCTTCTTTAAATTTTAATTTATTGCATGGAATTGCTTGCTTTTTTCTTTTGCTTTTCTTCCCCCCATTCCCTTTCCCATCTCTAATTAAAACTTCCTCTCCTATTTTAAGGACTTACTTTGGTAATGCAGGCCATTTGTTGGGTGTACTCAACTTATATTAAGTATTTTGGTGACTAAACATTGATATTCTTTCAATTACAGAGTTTCTTGTATCAGTTATACAAAGGGGTTGCCCATTGTCATAGTCATGGGGTGCTTCACAAGTTATATAGATAATCTTTTGTATTCTTTAACCTTCCATTTTCTGGATTCCCCTAGCTTTATATTCATCATTTTATTCTATTTTTACTTATCTCTTCTTATTTACAAGCTATTACAAATTGAAGACAGTGAGACCTTTCATAGGGCTTCTATATTTTTTTACTTTTTTATTTTCATCTAAGTAGACTTTAAGTTAAGCCATTCTAGTATCAATTGATCCTATTAATAATTTAAGTTTCATTTGAATGCAATGGTGAAAATATCTGCTTAGACCTTTGTTGTTGCTTGCAAGTACCATCACTTAAACACTATAATGATCTGTCTCCTCCAAGAGGACAATCAAACAATGATATATCTGCTGAGACTTCTCAAGCTACAGTGTGAGGCAGTAATATGCTGGTGACATAGAAACCAGAGGAATAAATGGGTTTATATGATTTTTTTTAATGAAAAACTAGCACTTAGTTTGTTGTATGTTCTTTTTAAACTAGGAATTTTTTTTTTCTTTTTGGAGAATGATTGTATGCGTTGACACAAACCAACATAAACATTAGGGGTACAATTTTTTTTTAAATAGAATTTAGGAAGCATTTTTAAAACGCTTCCTAAAGTCAGCGACTTTTCGCGACGTACATCAAAAGAGTGTTTTTCCTAAACTATAAGAAGCATTTTTTGAACGCTCCAAAAGGTTTTTTTGTTGTAGTGTTTGACACTATGGCCTACATCTACTGTCAAAACTCAGCACCTAGCTACTTAATTTTATTAATATTGATTCAATACAACCAAGGTTAAAATTAAATAAAACATAATCTACTTACAATACTAGTGATTACTCTAATCACTTGCAAGCTTCATACACTCAGTGTCTCCAAAAAGTGTTCTCTCAACTTCTGGTGACTCTGGCAGAAGTGCTTATCTCGCTTCTAATGGCTCTGGAGAAAACACATAATTTTATTTAGATTGATACAATACAATCAAGGGAAAATTAGTAAAATCTACCGTTGAGTCATTATGTAATTTGTCAATTTCATTTCAAGTCTAGGTGATAGGCTATGAATGTTATGCATAATGAGCAAGCCTATGAGTGTCTAGTATAGAGACCATCACCATGACAAAAAAGAGGTTCAATTGGTACAAGCCAAGGCATATCAAGCAAAGAACCCAAGAAGTGCCAAGGGAGAACAAAGTCACTATCTGCAAGCCCGAAAGGTAAACAAGATATAAAACCAAATGGGTATTGTGTGATTACTCTAGGAGACCCCCCAAAGACCAAGGTTTGATCCTAGGAAGGCCTTAAGACCAATATATGCCCCTAAGTGTAATTGCTCAAAAACTCCCTAGTGAAAAATGAGCCGAGAAGTAAGTAAAGACATCTCAACTTAAAATGACCATAACTTTTCATCCTAACGTCCACTCAGAATCTATGAGTACTCAAAATGATCGGCTCAGCAAGCTCTCTTTGAATGGCTTGACCGGTCTCCAAGTGCCTGACCAATCTCCAAGTGCCTAACCAGTCAAGAGACTCAGTCTTAGGCACCCAAGAGAGTTTCCCTTTGAGACATGACCAGTTATAACACAGGTCTTGGCCTGACAAGTTTCTAAGTGCCTGACTGGTTAGAGGTGTGAAATGGTATATTTTCAACTCCGCTTTTTATGTAAGGTCACCATTATTTTTCTATTTTGAGAGATTTCAATCCCATGATTGAGAATAGATTTCATCCACTGTAAAAGGAACATGTTCCTCATTAGGGCTAGACTTCAAGCATTTAAAAAAATGGGTTTGTTAAGGGAAAAGAAAAGGGTTTTGGGGCAAGAACAAGAGCTCTACAATCTATACACTCTCTCCACTCATTCACTCAAGCTTCTAAGCAACTAGATGAAAATAAGAGAATTGATTTTCTCTCTTGAGGGCACAAAAGAGGTTTCCTTTGCAAGAGAAGAGAGGAGGAAGGACAAGGACGGTTGATCTTTCACTCTAAGCATACAAACTCACAACCTCAAAGGTTGAGGTAAAGCTTTTATTTACATTTCAGAGTTTTTTTACATTGTAGGTAGTTTGTGGTTAGCTTTTGCTTATTATGTATCTATATCACTACTCTACATGTAAATCTTTAGAAAACAAATTCCAAGAGATAATACCCTTGTGAGCCTCACTTATATTTGCCTATCCTAGAGGTCATACTTAGTTGTGTGATTTACTTGTATACTTGCCTTCATTAGAGGCATTAACACATTCCCTTAGTATTAAATAGAGACCATACACTTAGTATATTTGTCTAGTTGAGAGTCAATCTCTATATTAGGACTTTGCTTCCCTACTTTACCATATTGGTACATTTGGATATTAATAACCACATTATACCTTGGAACATTGATTCCCTTGTTTGGACTAAATTTACCAAATTCAATTATTAAGAATCCTTTGGTAGTTGTACCTTGATTCCTTGTGTTAACGGTCCGAGATGCCATGTGATGAAGTGTAAGTCCTTCGCTTGGAGATAACCAATGTTGTACTTATCGAAGACACCGAACACATAGTTTAAGGTTTACTCATATATCTTATAACCGTGTATCAATGGTCAGAGACGTCGTGCGACGGATTGTAAGTCCTTAGCTCGGAGACAACCAATGTCGTGTTTGCTAAAGACACCAAGCACGTAATTTAAGGTTGTTCATCCCTTGTAATCATTGAAATTAATTAATAAAATTATGTAGATGAAAGTGAACATAGGCCTTAATGTGGCCAAACCACTATCATCTTGTATTGTGGTTTGTGATCCTTGTGTAATTGTTCTTTACATTTATAAATTGCAATCATTAGCAATTAAGTAGCAAACACATTAAGTGAGTTAAATTAAAATTGAATATCACTAATTAACTCACCTGATTAAGATTAAGGAAAATAAAATTAAAAATAATTAAAATTTAATTATATCCTATTCACCCTTAACCTATAAGGTATTTCAATTGGTATCAAAGCCACATTGCTCATATAGAGCTCAACATCCCAAGTTAAGTCCTATAAAAGAATCCTAGAACAACACTAAATGGCCATGGAAGATGGTAGTGTGTCTATCAATACACCTTAATTCTTTAATGGAAGTGACTATGACCTTTGAAAATCTCGTATAGAGATTTTCTTAAATGCCATGGACTATAGAGTTTAGAGATCTATAGTGGAAGACTACATCAAACCCTTCACTCCCAAAAGTGAGTGGGGAAGATCCAAAACGGAGGCTTATAGTGCAAATCTCAAGACACTAAATGTCATCTATCTTGCCCTTAGTTTGGATGAACTCCATAGAATTGGCATGTTGAGAACTGTCAAGCAAGCATGTAATCTTATTGAGAAAACCCATGAAAGCGTCTTAATTCCATCAAGAGATGAAATGTTACTTAGTGAAGAAAATACCTCACTTGGATCTAAAGTCATTGTGACCTTTGGTACTCTTAAGGATTTACATGATAATGAAAGCGAATTCGAAATTGATGAAGAAAAAAGTGAGGATGAGAAGAACATCCAAGAAACCTTCAACAAACTCTATGTAGAAAATATAGAGTTATCCAAGACCATTAAGACCTTAAAGAAAAAAACCACAAGCCTCACTCAAGAAAATAAAAATTTAAAATAGTTAGAAAATGAGCTAAAAGGAAAAACTTATTCCTTAGAACTAAACTTTCATGAGATTAATGAAAATCAATGTAAATGTCTAGTTGAGAAGGATTAGTTATTTAAAATAAATTCTAATCTCTCAAATGAAAATGAAGAACTAAAGAAAAAAATAGAAGAGTTAGAATTGAGGTCTTTGGTTTCCAATCTAGGAGAAGAGCATCAAAGCATAAAAGACAACAAAAGTATCCTAGAAAAGAGACTAAGTAAAGCAAAAACATTCTTCAAAATAGGAAAGGCAAATAGGAAAATTGAAAATAGGAAATTAGTTAAAGATAATGAAATCTTGTCCAACAAGACTCTAGAACTTGAACAAAAGGTCAAATCTTTAGAAGAGAACAAAAAAAGTTTTGACCTCACATGCTCTAAACTTTCAAAAAAATCAACTAATCAACTTCTTCAAGTAAATGACCTGAAAGGGCATGAGAAGAAACCTCTTAGTCTCCTAGCCCACAAAAATGTAAATCAAAGAAATAACAACATTGGAAAAAGAAGATTTATGAGAAGTTTGGGATTTAGCTCCTGAAATGCCCAACCTCCTACCTACCCAAAAAGGCCAAAGAATATCTTTGCAAAAGGAAAAATTAAGGCAAATGCAAGCCATGGTATATGGTGAAAATGCTATTTTTTTAAGAACAACTCTTACTCATCATGAAAGAAGAAATGAAATACCTAGCCTATTAATAGGCTATGACTCAAACTTTAGAAGTTATGGCTTAACTTCTAGAAGACCTCCAATCACATGCCACTATTGTAGATTGGATGACCATATAAGGTTTGGGTGCATCAAGAGGCAAAGGGACTTGCATGCCCAAAGTCCTTAAAAGTCAAGTAGAATAAACCAAACATATTTTCAAAAAGACTCAAAATGTAAGAAATCTAGAAAGGAAAACTCAATTTTTAGAACCCAAACGCCATTTTCAAAAGAAAAAGAAAATGATCCACCCAAGAGAAATCAAGATCTAAGAAAGATGGGTCAAGAAAATTTGGGTGAAGACAGATGAACTCACATTCTATTTTGGAGAGCATGTCAAGATGATATATTGACAATGGATATGACTCAATAAAGGTCATAGGAAAGAGGGCTTTAGATGATCCGAATTAGGTCTAAGCCCTATAAGTAGGATTGAAAGAATCCTATAGGAATGATCTTTAAAAGATCATAAAAGGCAAATTAGATGATCTTGGCTCAAAGAACTAAGCCAAATTAGCAATTAAGGAAGATATCCAGGTGAGTGGCATCAAGCTTGATTGAACACCTTGATTGGGAAGCATCAAAGTTGTTGATCATCTATGAAAATAAATTGACTAAAGGAGAATAAAATTGTCAATTGTCCCCAGCATGTGTGAAACCATATTAGGTAAATATGAATTCACATTCTTGGTGTCAATTCTTTGAGCCAACGCAATTCTAAATCTTAAAAGCATATGAAAAAATGGCCTATGATGTGTGCATGTGACTACTCATGATCTATTACTTATTTGTTTATCACATAGATCATGATGGCTTTGCTCTTGATTATCATACTGACATGCATATATGTCTAAGTCACCATGCTCCATTGTAGCACATCTATTGACTACTCTTAGCGATCTTATGCCTAATTATGCACATCATTAGATCACTAGTGACATATTGATCTTCATAGGCACATCCTATATGCCACTCATCGCTCTATGACCCACCATGCATACTTTCATGCTTTATGCATGACATTTTTTCTAATAGCTATATCTATGCAATGGTCATTGATCTTGATCCATAATACATGATTAGCATGTCTATTATGGATAACTCCTATCTTGGACATATATGCTTATGTTGATCACTTGGTTCACCTACTCATTTTTCCTTTACAACAAATTAAGGGTGAAAGGAATATGAGGGAGAAATCCTCATAAGAGATATGGAATAAAAAGAAGTCTATTTCCTTGCATGCCAAAGGAAATGAGAAATTTGGAACGATGCTCACCATGAGAAGGGACCTTGGAGACATAAGAAAACTTGGATTTTATTCCGATGTTAATCACTCTTCCTCTACACAAAGGACTAAGAATGCGTTTGTGAAAGTCAAGGGAAAGGCTAATGCATAAGCCTCCCATATGGACAACGAGAAAGTGTCTTCTCAAGGACCTTCTCAATAACCCAATGGGGTTGAGAGGAAGGAAAGCACTTCATTCAAGGGAAAGACACCCTTGAAGCAAGGTGAAGTTTTGGAAAGGATAAAATCTCAACTTTATTCCCATGCCAAAATGGCATTGAACAGCTTTCAAGCTAACAAGGCTTCTTCCTCTAGAGGATTCCAAGAAAATTCCTCTACCTATAAAAATCCTAAATGACAAATTAGAAGACCCCTAAATCCTTTAATGCTCAAGCTTCTAGGAAGAAACAAGTCCAAACTTATAAATCTAGAGACCTCAACAATACTCTCATACTCAAATGTCTATTGGGAAGCAATCACTTTCATATGTCCCTAGAAGACCAAGCTTTATGTGTTATTATTGTAATCTAGAATGGCACATAAAACGTGATTATAGAAAGAGGATGAATGACATTAAAGCCAAACAACAAAATATAAAAAGAAAAAATATTAAGAAAGTATGAGTTAGGAAGGATGAGCTAAAATGTTTAGTCATCCATATGGCTCTAAGAGCTGGGAGAACATCAAGGTGGTACCTTGATAGTGGGTGCTCTAGACACATGACCGGATATAGGTCATTGTTTGTCAATCTTAAGGAAACTAAAGGTGAGAGTGTCACATTTAGTGACAGAAACACTACCTAAATCATTGGTAAGGGAACCATAGAGGTCCCTCGGTATTCCCACATTCATTAATGTCCTATTTGTGCAAGTCCTAAAGCACAATCTAATTACCATACGTCAAATCTGTGATATAGACTATGTTGTGCACTTTATGAATGACAGATGTGAGATTAAGGACAAGGGAAATGATGAAATCCTTGTTAAAAGATTAAGGACAAGTAACAATTTCTATGTCATTGAATGTAATGAGCATGAGTCGGATGATTGTCTTATGTCTTAAAGGATGAAACTAATCTTTGGTATCAAAGGTTAGGTTACATTAACTTTAGATACCTATATAGGCTAAGTAGAAAATGAATAGTCAAAGACTTACCTAGATTAACCCAAGTTGACAATCCTATGCAAAGGTTGTCAAATGGGTAAACAAACTAGAGTTCTCCACAAGAAGACAAACCAAACAGGGACATCTAGGCCTCTAGAACTTTTCCACATGGACTTGGCCAGTCTAATTAGAATGGAGAATCTAGGAGCGAATAAATATTTCATGGTAGTGATGGATGATTTCTCATATTTCACTTAGGTAGCATTCCTAAAAGAAAAATGTAAGGCTTTCAATGAATTCTTAAACATTTGCAAAAGAATTCAAGTTAAAAAGGACCTCCCCATGAAGCGCATTCAAAGCCACCATGAAAGGGAATTCGAGAACCACAAATTCTTAAATTAGTGTGATGAGATAGGGATTAGGCATAAATTTTCTGAACCAAAGACTCCAAAACAAAATGGAGGTGCTGAAAGGAAAAAATAGGACTTTGCTAGACATGACGAGTTCCATGATCCCAAGTAAAGATCTTGCCAAGAGGTTTTGGGCTGAATCGGTAAGTGCTTCATGCTATGTCTCAAACCATGTCTATCGTAGACCTAGAACTAACAAAATAGCCTATGAAATCTAGAAGGGCAAGAAGCCTATTGTCAAATTCTTTAAGGTGTTTGATAGTTCATGCTACGCCTTTAAGGACCGAGAACACTTAGGAAAGTTTGATAAGAAAATAAATAAAGTTATCTTCTTAGGATACTCTACAAATAGTGGAGCTTATCAAGTGTTTAACAAGAGGACTCTCATAATGGAAGAGTCAATCAATGTAGCCATTGATGATCTTGAGAGGGCTACAACACAAGTAGAAATACCCAATGTATTCTCAGACAATGAGCTAGAGACCTCACCTCACATAGAGAATGAAGAATCTCAAAAAGATCATGTAGTGAGAATCATAATGTAGCTATTCACATGCAAGAAGTCCCCCCAATGACCCAAGGGGAGTGATCTCTCTCAAGAGACCCAAAACAATATTTAGCAAAAATTCAATTTATGAATGATCATAAAGGCCATGATCAATCACTGCTGGGCATATAGGCACCCCACGAAACTCCCAAGTGTGTGACCCATGTTTTTGTGACATGTTAATCTTTTATTGGTCTCACAAGCATTAAATGCATATATGCCTACTCATATATCTCACTAGCATGAATCTTACATGCATTCTTGCCATGTCTAGCCTAGTTTAATCATTCCAGCTCCCCAGCCCTTTGACAAAAAGGGGGAGAAAATGTAGGGAGAAGGTATATGGTAATGCACCATAAGTATCAGACATCACTTAAGGGGAAGTACATGTTAATCATTGCATATATTACTTAGGAGGAGTGATATCATTCAAGGGGAGCTTGTTTTTAAGAGGAGAGAAATTAAAGACTTAAGGGGGAGAACTTATGCTTGAACAAGTATAAATTGTTGGCCCTAGTACTCATAATGACACAAGCACACATGCTATATAGATCACATATACTTGTCTTAGTGATTTATGTCTCCTATATGTAAATATGTTATATCACTTTTGGCCTTTGTATTAACTGGCACTATACTTTATGGTCATTCCTCCATGGGCTTTATATTGTATACTTATCATTATTTCATTGGATCACATACACTTCCATTTCTTGGCATATTATTTTTTTATCCATACTATTGTTTAGGCCCTTATCTTTCATGACAAAAGGAGTAAAGATATTGGTCCTTAGACATTGGCCTTAATAACAAAAATAGGAAGTTCATGCTTTAAATATTTATACTTCTATTTTTATGAAACATACCTATTTATATTTGTGCATCACTATATGCATGCCTTAGTTCTTAATTGTTTCCAATGTTTATTCAAAAGGCATATGAGATTAGTATAAGTTCTATGATACAAGATGCCAGGTATTGACAAGCCCAAGGACTATGAGGGAGCCTAAAGCTTCATTGAAGTCTACATATGGTCCCCACACTATGAGTCTATTTATGTAATGATAGTTGTATTCTTATTTTTGGGTTTTTTTTTATAAAATTGACAAAGGGAGAGACCGTTTAGTCATTATGTAATTTGTCAATTTTATTCTAAGTCTAGGTGATAGGCTATGAATGTTATGTATAATGAGTGAGCCTATGATTGTCTAGTGTGAAAACTATCACCATGACAAAGAAGAGATTCAAGTGCCACAAGCCAAGGCATATCAAGCAAAGAGAAGTGCCATTGGAGAGCCAAGTCACTATATCTAAGCCTGATAGG
>JAOXJP010234653.1:0-10128 GCA_025762735.1 Platanus orientalis
GCCACTCACTTCCCTTCAGAAGCCTATGGTCAATAGACTCCAGGCAGTGGCCCAAAATCCCAGAAAACAGTCACTATTTTTTTGAGCAAAATATAGTACGCTTGAACTCTCACTCTATGTGAGATCAAGCATACCTATTTCAGGCGTACCCATGTTTTTCAGGCGTACCAAACCAAAAAATCCCCAAACTATCCCCAATTCCCCAATAACCCTTGGCAGCCCCTAGACCCTCAAACAGACCCTAGAAATGACCCCAAGTCCCTGACATGTCAGCAAAGCCCAGAAATGGTTCAATTGGGTTAGTACACCTGATCTCCACCTCTGTGTGAGATCAAGCGTATGTAAAGATCAGGTGTACCCTGCTTTTCAGGCGTACCTAGACAAAAAAAACCCAAAACCACCCTTTACCCCATCCTAACCCTTGAATGATCCCATAACCCCTCCAATATGCCTCAATAAGAGCCTCAGACTGCTGACACATCAACCAGACCTCAGGAAGGTCTAATTGGGTCAGTACGCCTAATTTTCATCTCTTTGAGAGATCAGGCATACCAATGATAAGGCGTACTACCCTGAGATCAGGCGTACTAAAAGAAACCCCACTAAAATCCCCGTATTTTTATTCACTGGTTGGTGAAAATAAAATGAAATGGTTAGATTAGAGAAGCCACCCTAAAAATATGGGTAATTGGGGTGCCTAACACCTTCCCCAATTACAACAAAATAGCTTGCCTAGATTCCTAAAAACTAGACCAAAAGAGAGTCAAACCCCTAAGCTCGAGCGCTTAGCCTGGGCCCCCAAAACCCCGTATCCTCCCTTTTCCCCGGAAAGGAGGCAGACTCCTAACCCCACCTGTAAAAAGAACCCGAGTTGGTGGCGACTCCGAACCAAACCCCGAAGTGGGTCACGGATCCCTTTCTGCGATGTCCATAGGTCACACTTTCCTTAAAGAAACCCCATCACAAATGCCTTGTTACTTTCCAGTCGATTTGCATGGTACTTCTTTGTTGTATAGGGAGGCCATCGATTGGGGTGAATGGGAAGGGAAGCTCGACCCAGGTTCTTGGTACAAAGCTAGTCATACCTAGGCAAATTAGGTAGATCGTATGTATCGAGGGAAAAAAGAGGCATGGGTGAAATTAGAAAACTGAAGCCATCATTTCTTCAAAATCTGATTCGCCCTTCAATCAATCCTTTATCTCTACTTTTTTAGTCTTTTGGTCCCCCATATCTAACTACTTCCTCCTTCCAGAGGGCCTAATGTTGGTCACATTGGTAGATTTTTATCACCTTCTCAACGTCAGACTCGACGGTGCCGTCTTGCTTCCTTCTTTTACCGATTCTCCTAAGGGCTCTGTTAGTTACGCCACCGATGCTTCTTGTCTTTCATTGGCCACAAAATGGGATTATCTGGTGATGAGATATCATTCCAAGAGGAGTGTTCCTTCTATCTTTATTGGATCTTCAAATTCTTGGTCTGTTCCTCTTCGAAGTGAATCACTCTGGTGTATGTTCCGATTGCTAAAGCTCTGGCTTCAGGCCATTGACTGGCCCTAGCTCCATTTTTGCTTTCAATTATTTATCGATCATTTTACTCCCTTACTCGAGAGAGGTTTTTTAGGACACCAAATGGGTTATGGCTCCTTCAATTGTGGATTTATGTATATTTCCCAAGTATAGCTCCAGTCTTGCTAAACTATCAAACACATGTCTTATCCTGTTATGCATAGTACTGGCTTGAGGCTAGATACCTTGAATCTTCTTCTCCCAGTTTTGTGGGTTGTCTCAACGTCATTCTAGACATTTAGAGGGTCCACTCCAACATCCATTTTTTGCCTTTTAAGGAAAAGAAATTTAGTTTTGCCGAATATTTGGCCTAGCAAATGCACAAAATACACCTTTGAATTAAATCCTTGAGAGCCTGGCATCTTGTCTTCATTATAGAGATCTTCCTGTCTTCCATAAACCTGAACATGTCGAGGCCTATTGCCTAAATATGTGTGACCAACAGTATGAGTTCATTTAGTTCATTCCTACTCCAATTTTTACCTTGGACTCTCCTTGGGAGACTTGCCCCTAGAGCTCGAATATGGTATTTAATAAGAGGATGAATGATCAGATAACTAGTCAGTCTAGGCTCATTGTCCCTTCTTTTAGCGGCGTCCCCCAATCTATAGTCATGTTCGACACTTGGTGGTCTACCTTTATGGAGTTAGCCAAGGGGTTGATGGGCCAGATAGTCAGCAAGCTGACTCTCCTTTATGAGGTGACTCCAATGGCAGGTCATTTTCACATTCATCTGCACTTACTTTTGATTCATTCATCTGTGCTTACTTTAATTTTCTCCACTTTTGTTGACTGATTTTTTAAATTGCAATGATTCCAATTTGTGATATACCTCTTCCTCCTTCTCTTCTTGTGGATGGACAATTGGTCGAGGGTCAATGGAAGTCAAAGTGGATAGGCTCGATGAAGGAGTTAGCTAACCAACATCAAATGAGCCTCAAGACCCTAAGAGAGGAGCCTGATGAGGCAGAGACGGTTGGTGTAGGAACCACCTTGACTAGAAAGAAGAGGAAAGGGTTATTTTATCCAAAGAGAATATCGTGTGTCAAGAACTTGAAGAGCTTGAACAAGCTGCAAAAAGGAAGAAACTTGAACTCGAGGCTTTGAGAAAGAAACCAAGTGAGGAAGATGAACTGGCATGCTTTGAGAGAGAGAAACAGACCAAAGCCTTTGAAGAAGAAATGACTTGGAACTGGGAGATAACAAAAAAGTGCATTGAGGAAGAGAGAGGCAACACTCAAAATAAGAGAGGAAGAGAGTGAAGAGGCTCCATAGGGAAACAAGAGAAGCAGAAAGACAGTGTTTAAAAGAAATGAAGGAGAAAGAAAAGGAAAATAAGGAGGAGAAACAACAAGAAAAGAAGAAATTGGAAGAAGTAAGATGGAGGGAAATAGAGAAGGAAGAAGAAAGGAGAAAAAGAAAAGAGGGAGAAGAGGAGAAATAATAGGAGCAAATGGTAGAAGAGGAAGAAGAAGGAGGAGGCAAGGAATGTCGAAAAGGAGGGGAATAATGTAGAGCATACACAAAAAGATGATGAGCAAGAACAAAAAGAGGAAGATGAGGGAAATAAAGTGAAAAAAGAAGAAAAATAGAGATTGGATGAAGAAGAGAAGGGAGAAAGAGAAGACATCAAGGAGACGGAGAAAATAGGTAGAGAAGGGCCCTCTAGGGGTAAAAATCTTGCGGAGTCCTCTAGATTTAATTTTGATGGTGGAGCTTCCCAGCCTAGAGGATTCTCGATAGAGACTATAGAAATTGGTGTTTGGCCAAGCGAATTATTATCTCATTTGGTCAGCTAATCCCCAAATGTTAATCAATCCCCAAATGCTCAGATTTCTCATCCTCATGTCAAGACCCCTACACTCACAAAAACTCCTCCTGGCCGTTTGTCCTAATTATTGTCTCAAGCTAAGGATTTTACTTCCATGGCCATTGAGAGTGCATGATCTGCTCCATTACCATCACCCATAACTTTTTCATTGAAACAACTTCATCAAGCTTTGACAACGTTTTGAACTTGCCCGAAGGCTGGATCTTCATCCATGCTACTCGATCCATCTGTTAGCTCTTCCTTTATTGACTCGGGAAACATGTTACTCCAACATCCTGACTACCTATTTGTGAGCCAACAGGCTAGCCTTCGCTTGGCCATGTCTTCATATCGTGACACTAGTGAGCAACTTCAATTGAAACAAGTTAAAGAAGCTCAGGATGGGGAGCTTAAAACCCAAATCAAACCTATCATTTCTCAACAATCTTTTGTTGTTGACCTTGTTAACTTGCTAGTAGAGAGCATTACCCTACAACTGAATGAGATTAAGAATGTTGAAGCTTATCTGAATGATTTGAAGGAGAAGTTATTGGCTTCAGAGTTGGCTCTTGAAGAGGCAATGGAGCAAAGTTCTTCTCACTCTGAGGAGCTACCCTGTTTGGAAGCAGATCTAGCAGCTTATGAGACTGAGTCTAAAGACTGCGATTAGGTCATTGAAGTGTGGTGGTCCATGTTATACTCTACATTTTCTCAGGTTCGTTAGGAACCTTATATTTGTCGCTTTTCTTGTGCTGGTCTTGAATTTGACCATATCTAACTAATATCTTTTGTTGACCAACTGATGTTCCCACATCGTAGGATTATACTTCTATAGATACTTTCTATTTATGCTTTCTAAATGTTCCCATACCTCGATGTGCATTAATCTATATGCATTCCCATCCAATACTTCACTTACAAGGAACGGACCTTCCCATGTAGGAGATCATTTCCCTAATTGAGGGTCCTTAATTCTTGGGGGTAGGATGACTTTCCACACTAACTCCCCTTCATGGAATGTCTTAGCTTTTCCTTTTCTATTATAAGCCATTGCCACTCTTTGCTTTTGTAACATGATGGAATCAAGTGCCTTTACCCTTGCCTCATTGAGATTATCTAACTCAAGCATCATTGCTTCTTCGTATATGACATGGTTCAGGTCATTTTTCCTGACTACCCTCAATGATTGTACCATGATTTCTAATGGTAAAACTACATCATGCCTGTAAATCAGTGCATATGGTGTGGTTCAAGTACTGAATCTTTTTAACATTTGATATACCCATATTACATTCGATAATATTTCATCCCAATCTGAAGCATTATTATCAATCATTTTTTGGAGGTTATTCTTGATGATTTTGTTAGTCGACTCAGTTTGCCCATTCACCTAGGTATAATAGGGCATTGAATTTAGGATCTTGAACCCATAATCTTGAGCAAATTCTTGCATTCAAGATCTATTGAATATCAAACCCTGATTGACTGTGATGGATTGTGGGATTCCATATCGGTGTATTATCATTTCTTTTACAAAATAGATTACCTCCCACATCGGTGTATTATCATTTCTTTTACAAAATAGATTACCTCCCCTTTTGTAACACCTTGATATGGCTTACACTTTACCCATTTCGTAAAATAGTCTATAGCTACCAAAAGAAAGCAATTCCTCCTAGTTGAGGTAGGCCTAAACTTCCCAATCATATTAATAGCCCATCCTCGGAAAGGCCATGGTTATATGATAGAGTAAAGGTTGGCAATGGGAGCTTAGGGTATTGACTCTTGTTTTTGAAAAACTTCATAGCCTTGGGCATAGTGGATACAATCTTGTAAGATAGTTGTCAAAAAATAACCATATCGGTGGATCATCCATCTCATCTTTGTATCCGATTGGTGGGTGCCACATATCCCTTCATGAACTTCTGCCATAACAAGTTTGGCCTCTTCGTTGTCAAGACACTTGAGTGATAAACTGTCAGCTCCTTGTTTGAAGAGTTCTAGGGTTCTCTATATAAGAGGTATCCTTTGGCCTTGAGTTTGAGGGAGTTATTTGCCTTTTTATTTGGATCTTGTAAATATTGAATGATGGGTTCTCTCCAATCACCTTCTTCAATATCCAAGGGGAGGATGTCGACTTGAGGTGTCTTATTTAGCACCGAGGTTGTACCCCCAAAGTTCAACCTATGGGAGGAGCTCATTCTTCTAGTGGTGATATGATTTTCTTGATATCCCGAGGCCGTCTATGCCATCAAATTTTCCCTTTGGTTTAGATTTTGAGGTACACATCTCATAGTAACCTCGTCGAACCTTTTCAGTAGTCCTTCAACCTTGTCTTTATAATGAATCAAAGTTGGGCTGATGAATTTATAATCACCTGTAGTTTGGTTCATTACCAAGTGCGAATCTCCATAAACCTCAGGGAATCTCACTCCTAAGTCTATTAGGATATCTAATACCCGAACTAGAGCCTCGTACTCGGGTTGGTTATTAGTGAACTCACCTTTAAGTTTGAAGCTGAGTTTTGTGGTTGCCCCTTTTGGGGATTAGATAACCACTCCTATATTGGATCCTTGCTTGGTTTTGGACCCATCGAAGTATAGTTTCCATGGAGTAAGGCTAACATAGTCATCTTCTAATTCTATATGGACTAGTTGACATGGATGATCAACTAGGAAGTCTACTAAGGCTTGGCCTTTCACGGCTTTTTGAGGAACGTAAACACGGTGGAACTTGAGGAGTGCTAGGCTCCATTTTCATATTCGTCCTTTTGCTATAGGTTATGCCAACATATAGTTTACAACATCAGTTTGAGCTATGATATACACAACATATGAGAGAAGGTAATATCTTAATTTTACTAACAAAAAAATATAAAGCTAGACACAATTTTTTTTATCATTGGATAGTTACATTCCTCTTGCTGCAAGACTTGAATTAAGTAAAACATTGATTGTTCATGATTTTCCTCATTGTCTTGTGCCAAAAAACTTGCAATCAAGTCTTTAGTAGCTGATATGTACCCTTCAAAGGCTTGTCTTTCTTAGGTAGCATCAACATGGGTGGCCTAGACAAGTACTCCTTGACTACTTCAAAGGCTTGTTGGTGCTCTTCTTTTCATCGAAACTCCTCGTTTCCTTTCATTCTAAGTAGGGGTGAGAACATCTTTGTTTTCCCTACTACATTCAAGATGAATTGCCTCAGAAAATCGATTTATCATAGTAATCTTTGCAACTCCTTTCTTAAAGGTGGTTTAGTTTACATGATTGCCTTGACTTTGTTTTGGTTTATCTCGATCACTCAGTTGTGTATTAAGAAATCAAGAAAATTTCCTATGCTTACGCCAAAAGCACATTTCAAAGGATTCATTTTCAATTGATTTTTTCTCATCCCAAGGGATCCCTTTTCTAAATCAAGTAGATGATCATCGAAGTTTTGAGACTTGATGACAATATCATCAATGTATACCATCATGAATTTCTCTATCATATCATGGAACAGGTATTTCATGGCTTGCTGGTATGTTCCTCCAACAATTTTCAAGCCAAAAGGCATGACTATCCATTCGAATGTTCCTATTGAACCAAGACATCAAAATGCCATCTTATGCCTTCCTTTTTTGGCTATAAAAATTTGATTTTAACCCAAGTGTCCGTCCATAAAAGACAGTGTTCTCTGCCCAGCAGCTTCATCGACTAACAAGTCAGCTATGGGCATAGGGTATTCATCTTTCAGAGTTGTGGCATTGATATTTCTAAAGTTTATATAAACCCTTAATTTTTCATTTTTGACTACTGACACTACATTTGACAACCATTGTACATATCTGGTAGGACGAATGAAGCATGCATCAAGTAGCCCTCTCAATCTCTTCTTTGACCATTAACACGACGTCACTGATCATTCATCGAGGCGGTTGCTGGAAGGGCATGTATTCTTCTTTTATCAGTAGTCAATGTTCGACCAACTTTCTGTTCAAACTAGGTGTCTCTGAATAATCCTAGGTGAAATAGACTTTGAACTGCCTAAGAACTGTCTTCATTTTCTCAAACTCTAATGGTCCGAGTTTTGCACTGATATAGGTTACCTGTGGGTCTTCTTTTAAACACAAGTTAACCTCTCTTAAGTCATCTTAGACCTCAGCCTTCAAGTCATCTAACTTAACCAGAGCTATGCTTAATTCGTTTATCCCTATGGCTTTAGGCTCATGGGAGTCTTTTGGAGTGGAACATTCAATAAGGTACATTTCAATTTTTCTTTCTATCAAGTATCCTAACAGTCTCCTCATGGCCATTGAAATGGCCTATATTCCTGCTTTGCCCGTGTCAGTCATTAACTTCTCTTTTGTAATGCGGGCTTGGCTCTTCTGGCCCTTCCAATAGGTTAGGTTTGGCTAGTTCTCTACATAGCTCTTCAAACTCTTCTTTTGTGGAAGAGTCATCCTTTCGAATCTTCTGGACTGTAACCTCTATGGGCTTTCCTTCTCTATTACAACCCACTAGCTTGACTATCCCAATGTTGTCATCGTACAAGTAAGCCTCAACATTGTTTGTTGAGACAAAAAAAGGTTTTTCATCTGCATACACCATTTCGATTAAGGTGTTATCATTCCAAAATAATAATAGTTGGTGTAAAGATGATGGGACACACCAACTTGAGCGTATCCAGTTTCTGCCAAGCAATGCATTATAATTTGAGGAAGTATCAACTACAAAGAAAACCATTATCTGGGTTCTACTTCTTATTTTTAATTCAAGGGAAAAAACTCCTCTTGTTCTGGTGGCATTTCTAGAAAACCCACAAACAGAAACTTCTACACTAAGTCGCTATTAGTTTTTAACAACTTTTTCATCATGAATACCGACAATATATTCACTACGGTTCCATTGTCAACTAGCACCCTATTCATAGGTTGACCCTCCATGTGCACTTTTATGTACAAGGGCTTCTAGTGTTGGGTTATGCCTCTAGGGGGCTTATAGAAAACAAGCTTACCAGATGTTTCTTTATTTCTTGTTACAGGCTCGGCTGGTTTTGGAGTCTTGTCCTCGAGCTCGATTGCAGTAGGCTTTTTAGCAATAGTACTACAAAGTTCCTTATCAACTTCAGAGGCCTGGTTTTCTTGAGCTTTAAACTCTGCAGGAAAAGTGAGGATCATATTACAGTCATCCACTTTGCTCGAAAAACTTCCAAAACAAAGAGTGGTCATATTTTCAGTGTGGTTCGAGAGGTCATTCATGAGAGGCTCTGATGGTACGAAGGAATTTATAAATAAGCCTCCGCCTTCGTCACAAAAACCTCCAAAGTCATCCTCGTTAGAGGGTGTGTCCGCTATGTCTGCTTAGGAGAGGCGGTTTGGTTGATGATCTTCCTTCTCCTTCCCAGGGGCAACCGGTGCTATTCATGGCTCAACTTGGTCAACCTTCTTAGACTTCCTAGAATTTATGGGCTTTTGGGGCTTACTACTAATGAGTACTTGCACTGTTTATGGTTCTTGACTATCCATAGTGTTGAAGGTAGGATAACATCCTCTTTTGGTGTTTTTGTGTTCTTTTCTCTTGACTTGCCCTCCTGTACCACATCGACCTGATTGACAATGATGTACTTTTCATCTTGTTTATCTACCTTACCTACTCGAGGTGTTTCCTATTGTGATCCAACCCTTTGATCTGAATTTGAGGCTTGGTCGCCTTGGTGTAACATGGTCTACTATCTGAGCCATCTCCGTTTTTGGGTTCAAGTCATCGATGAGAACTCTAGATTATACCTATATTTGTATACTGGTATGCTCTGGATATGTGTTTTCTAGGTTAGCAAGTTACCTACACCCATTGATCATGTTCCACTCAAGGTGGTTTAATCATCCTTGGGCGTCGATAATCTCAATTCGTAGGTTCCTTTCCTATCCATGGTTTGTTCATGTATTCTCCCTTTTCTCTAGCCCATTTGTTGGGTCTCCAGTTCTTGTTTTGTGGAGTCCTAGTCTCCTTTGTATATCGAGGGGGCTTTGTCTTCCTTTCAAAGGATTCTATCGACCAGGAACCTTCCAGTTTTGACCTTGGGGCTGTTGCCATAAGTTGGGCCATTATCTGGCCACATCTTTTGGATAGGCAAAAATGTTCGTCGTTAACCTCAAACTTTTCCTCACTTTTGTTTACTTCCAATTCCCATGTCATTACCTTAGGTTGATTAAACTTAGCTTTCCTTTTTTCAGCCATTTGTGTGGCCCTGTCCGGTACTGACACCTAAGATGATAAGTGGCATGTTAACAGCC
The DNA here is from genome assembly GCA_025762735.1 of Platanus orientalis. Lineage (NCBI taxonomy): Eukaryota > Viridiplantae > Streptophyta > Magnoliopsida > Proteales > Platanaceae > Platanus > Platanus orientalis. The sequence goes on from JAOXJP010234653.1 coordinate 9,652, forward strand.
TGAACCATGATGCACATATTACTATACACATGTCACACTTAGAATGCTAACACATGTCACATAAGTTCTGTACATACAAAGGACCACTTAAATGCACATATGTTGATCTAATCATTAATATAACTTTAGAAAGGAACCAAAAAAAATGTAGAAATAATATATGAGTGAAACTTATTTGGAAAGGTCTTGAAGTCTAGTTTCTAACAAAAAAATGGTGAGTGAATACGAGTTGTGTAGAGAAAGTTATGACCATTTTCCCATTAGGTGTCTGTACTAGAAAAATTATGGGCAAGATGATGTCATAAAAGCAAAAAATTCTATACAACCACGATTTTTATAAAAAATTTAAGGACTTTTTCATTAAAGACCTACCTAAACACGAAATTGGGGGATTAAGGTTTCTATTTAGACATATAAAAACATTGAAAATCATAAGAAAGATGATATTTTGAAGAAGTTTTGCAAGAGTAGGGATTT
>JAOXJP010234654.1:0-10128 GCA_025762735.1 Platanus orientalis
GAATAGTAGGACTTCCATGCAGGCCCTCAGGTTATGGCATGCCATTAAATCATGGAAAATATGCAAAGCTAAGCAATCATTTTCATTCTTTTTCTTTTTCTTTTTAATTTTTATTATACCAAAACACAATGTGCTTTCCATCATTTATTGCTCCTATCATTGTTACGTCCCCCTTCCTATTTTAAATTTTAGTGCCAATGCTAATATTTCCCATTTTCTTGTGGAGTCTCATTATCCACATAAGTTCACTGCTGTACAAACGCAATTTATTTGATCATAATTATATGCAGGTGCGAGATTATAGAGCTGACTGGTCTCTTTCAGTCAATCAACCCGTGGCTGGGAACTATTACCCGGTAAGTTGTTCACTTATTTATCAAGGACCATGTAATTCCATAAATCCTACTATAAAATTTGGAAGAATCTAAGGTCTGTTTCTCACAGCAAGGTCCAGAATGGGAATGAGCACACACACACACACACACATATATAGATACACACACACACACACACACACATGTGGGATGAAGGGACCCACCTTCTAATGGGTTCCACGTAGAGGATTTACTAGACTAATTTGATCTGATCTGATGCTCATTACCATCAGATGTATCCCCTTTGGAATGGTTGAGAAACAATCAGGAAGGTCCATAAAGATTTCATGTCAGATGGTTAAGACCATCTGAACCGGTTGAAATTTCCAGTAGATGTTGCATTTGGGAACAGCAAATGGTGTGCAAGGCCTTTTGATTGTGGGCAGAGTTCCGAATATGTATTTGAGAATGAGATTTGTCTTCTTGAGTAGTTCACTATATAACCTAAGTTGAACCAGATACCTGTATAATGCATGGGAGTATTGCATTTAGAGAAAAGAATTCAACATTGAATTTTATAGTTTTTCGGTACTAATTATGTACAGATAATCTTTATGCTATGCCAAGAACTAATAGTGGATAATTATTCGAAACAACATCGATTTGTTGAGAAACTAGGACAAACTTCTAGAATTCAAAGTTTTACCGTCAAAGAGACTCAAAAATCTGTACTTTTCTCTTTAAAAAAAAATAATAATAACTATCAATCCACATCAACTTTTTCCTCTCTAAAATTTCAGCTTAACCTCGGAATATTTACAATGGACAAGAAGTCTGAGTTCTCAGTCTTGGTTGATTGTGCCATGGGAGGTGCCAGCATTGAAGATGGAGAAATAGAGCTAATGCTTCATAGGTTTTATTTCTACATGATTCTATTTTGAGCATTCATTTCCCCTAGTTACGATGCTACTTATTTATGATAGTTAATTAACTGCAGTTTTCAACAAGTTAAACTGATGATCCTCTTGTTCTATACCAGGCGCATCATCTTTGATGACTCTAGAGGAGTGGTTGGATCCCTTGATGAGACTGTGTGTGTAAATAATACTTGCGAAGGTCTTACGGTATGTTAATATTTACTGCAGTGAAATATGCTTTTTAAGACTAATTTATGTCTCTAGTAATTTCATATTATATCATCCAAATTCCAATTCTTTATATGGTATTTTTGGTCAGTGTGTGCGGTTAAAAAACCCACGAGTTGAATGTTAATATTCAGGGGTAATTTATAGGAAATACTTAAAAAAATAATAGTTTGGGTCCTGATTGGAGAAAAATCTAATTGGCAGAACCCTACTTTTCCCTGCTTGCCAGAATTAGTCATGGGGAAGGGCATGGTGGACATTATACTTTTGAAACAGATAAGCCATATAACATAATTTTAAGATAACAAATTTTGGATTGTTCCACCAACCTTCTTGCAAAACAATTGAATTTATGACTCGGCTATTCAATCTTGTGAACTAATTAAGATTGAAATTGAAGAGGAGACACTCCATCTTTTTATACTTGTCAAATGGTAAAATAATGTTACACACTTGCTGGCAGCTAGTTTTGTGTATGTGTCATTTGCATGTTCTTTGATATATGGTGTAAGATTGTTTTTATTGCTCCACAGTATATCAAGAGAGCATCAGTCCTGTTCTGCACTCCTGCCTATTGACTTTATAAAATATAAATTTTTCATGGAGATTTCAAAAGGTTAAGTGTCATCAAGGCTAATGGTCCTGTGAGGCTAGTTTCCATGACTTGTAAAGTGTTACTTACGATGTTTTTTTTGGTAAGTATAGGTGAAGATGGGTTTTGAACCCAGGCCTGTGATACGACACCCACAGACTTTACCAATTTAGCAAGCTGGCATCTTCGTGTTACTAAAGAATTGCTAATACTTTATAATTAAAATCCGGTATGCTATATAGTTGATTTGACACAAAATAATTAAATGTTATTGAAATAATATTTTAATGATTTTTCAGTCCAAAACACAACTGCATAACAGTTTTACTGAAATGACAAGGAGACGTCTATTCTTACGTACCCTCCTACCCCACCCCCAAAAAAAAAGTGAAGAAAGAAAGCAGAGGAAGGAAAAATATAATGGTCTGTTGACCTGAATATCAATAACATACCATTGTTAAAACCAGAAATCATATATACTTTTCTTCAGTTCAACTGTTTTCCTCATGATTTTGGATGGAAATTTTTTTAAGATTTCACTCTCTCTTTTAATCTTTGTTCAGATTCGGGGAAAATATTATATGAGCATCAATCAGCTTGGGACTGGAGCACGCTGGCGCAGAACATTCGGCCAAGAAGTTTACTCCCCCTTTCTTTTAGCTTTCACCCATGAGGTACAACTTATATGTGACAAAAACACTAATGACTTTTGTAGAACGTAACTAATGAAACAATTGATCTTACAGAATATGGAGAATTGGAAAGCTTCTCATGTGACAAATGCCACTGCTATGGATCCTACCTATAGTTTACCTCCAAATATTGCACTAATCACTCTTCAGGTCATCTGGTGTTGAAGTGCCATAGACATTAATGGGTGTTGAACACTTATCTTTCAAAGAACTATATTAATGACTTGATTTTGCAGGAGCTGGATGATGGAACTGTTCTCCTTCGGTTGGCACATCTTTACGAGGTAAAAAATGATGTACCTTATGTCTCCTACCATTTATTATTAAAATGAAGTGAAAGAGATAAAAATGTTAATGGCTAATTTTTTATTACTTAGGTAGCATTTGGATAAACTTATTTTTAACAACTTATGACTTGTAGCACTCTATAAGTAATAAGTCCCTATGTTTTTCCGTTTGGTTTGCAAATTAAAAAGTTGCTTATGCATAAGTCATAAGTAGGAGAGAGAGAGTAGAGAATCAACTTACTTTTAAGTTGGGATCCTACAACTTGCCAGACATTTGGTTCTGTTGCTCCACTTAAATTTAATTGTTGAAATAAATTGAGACATGAATTAATTAACTTCAGACATTTGGTTCTGTTGTTCCACTTAAATTTAATGATGTGAATGTGGTTAGGCTGGAGAAGATGTGGAGTATTCAACAATAGCTAAAGTGGAACTGAAGAAGATGTTCGTCAGTAAAATGGTATGTATAACTTATCAAAAAAAAAAAAAAATGGTATGTAGAACTTTTCTTTTCTTTTTTCTTAATAGTTTCTATACTTTATGCTGCATCCCTAAGTCATATTCATAACGCACTTGGATTATATTTCATAATATATTTTTCATATTACTTTTTCTGACAATTGCTTGTAAAATTGTTTTCAACTTCTGACTAGGCTTTGCTTGTTTTTGTTTTTTTATCCATCAAGGATCCTTATGGAAATTTATATCTTACCTATACTTATTAAAAAAAAAAAATTTATATCTTACCTATACTTATCAAAAAAAAAAAAAAATTTATATCTTACCTATTTCTATCCAGCATGAAAACATGTTCTTCCAAAAAAAAATGGAAGCCTGTTTTTCTGATCCCACCCCTTGACAGACAGGTTGGACTTCAACCTCTTCCATTCAAGAAAAGGGCAACATGGTGTGTGTGTGTGTCTATATATATATTCTTTTCTGCTACCATTTTTTTTTCAACAAAAGTTATTGGAAACCAATTCTATTTTCCCAGTCTCTTTTTATTGATAATTGAAATACTGCTCATTGCACTCTCTTCTTTGGGTTGGTTAATTCAGTCGGAGAATTTTACAGTTTTTTTTTTTTTAATTATTACCACAATTTTTAATAACCTACGTAATTCACAATACTTTCCCAGTTTCCCAATTGGTAAAATAAGCTTCATGTTCAGATATCAAGTACTTTACCTTAAAAAATTAGAAGGTTCTAGTTATCTTTCGTCTTGGAGGACGTGCAGTCAACTCTTCCTATACTTCCTTTTTTGAGAAAATTGAGTTCTATTCACAAAAATGGTATCACATTTTGGGCCAACTCTGGAGGTTAGCTGCAGATGAAAGGCGTTCAAGGCTCAAAACTGACGGGCCAACCTATGAGACCTCCTTGGTCAATTTGTGACGTATTTTCAGACGTCTGGAGAAAATTTTTTGGACAGTTTCATACAATTTTAGTTTAGATAACTGCAGTTATCTGATCAGATTCCAATTTACCCAATCAGATGGTCCTAACCATGTAGTTGGGAAAAGGCTTTGTTGAGTTGATTTGATGATTTAAGCATCCCATCTATGACCTCTTCGGACATTAAGAGAGGCACGCCATAAACAAAGTAAGTTTGCAAACGATATTGCCAGAGCTGTTTTTGATGTTGTGGAGCAAAGAATCCATTTTGATGGTCTTGGGAAGCTTTTGTATCCTCCATCAAAACCGAATCTTACTCTGGAATATCAAAAGCAGGTCAGGTTGTATCATTAAGTTTTGGCAGTTGTCATCTGATTAGTTCAAAATTTACCCATTCGTTGATGCCTAACCATCTTTGATGTTTAGAAAAGAGAATGTAAAACAATTAGAAACACTTTCGGTTAGCACAGCTGTGATAATCCAATTAGATTGGTTGTCATCCTTGTGTTAGTGAATGTTTCTCAACTCTTCCATAAACCTCTCACTAAACTAATTAATGTAAGCATGGTCTAGTTATGTGGCTGTGACATGCACTAAAAAAGCACTGGGTTGCATTCCTTTCATATTGAATATGGTCGAACTGCAGATTAAGGAGGTGAAGGAAACTAGCTTATCCACAAACCAAGATAAGTCGAAGATGAGGAGGATGAATTGGAAAGTTGAAGGAGATGCTGAGGAGAAGCCTGCCATGAGAGGTGGTCCAATTGATGCTTCTGCACTTATTGTCGAGCTTGGTCCCATGGAAATCCGCACTTTCTTATTGAAATTTTAGGTCTTGCTCCTAGATGGTGCTTAGCCTTGTTAAATTTACAATTTGGGTTCTTCTGGGTCGAGAGAACCATACGGTCAAGCCAATGACCTGATCTTTTCCCACCAAAAACCAAAGCAGACCTACCAGCAAGCGTCCCCCTCTTGCACAAATCCTTTTATGGTAGACAAGGGATTTAAAAAGAGCAGGAACACTACGTGTGGCTACCCGAAGGGTTGCACATATTTGCCACATCATGTGAACTCAATCAAAGGCCTCTGCCATGGGGATTTTGATTCTTATTATTTAATATAAAAAAGAATAAATCTTTGGCTGGAATAATTAAGAGAATATACCAGAAACAAAAGCATAGATATGGTGTGGATTATGGCATTGAACTAATAATCGTGTTACGTGTCTGAATCATATTTTGAGAATCGAACCGATAAGGTGGATGGTTTAGGTCCAATTCCATGATCTAACTGTTCTCGAGCTAGGTCCAATCACATAAACTAGATGTTGCCTGCTATTCTACCTTTGTTCTCGAGCAGGGTCCCATGGAAATCCATACTCTGCCGTTGAAATTTTAGGTCTTGCTTCTAGAGGGTACTAAGCCGTGTTAAATTGACAACTTGGGTTTTGACAAAACTGGAAACTAGGCAACTAGCTACTGGTGTAGTTGGCACTTTTTTGGGTTGGGTCAAATGCTCTCTTATACCTTATGTGGTCTGTGTATTCAGTCTTCTGGAGTCAAGTGTTGTGCCTTAGTTGTAAGGCTTGTCAGATCCATATGGATAGAACTTCTTTGTTAACCCCCAATCACAATGAGGAAGGAGAGTCATCCGGACAAGACCGTTAACTTCAAAATGCTCATGTGAGTGGAGAGAATTACAACGGTCAAGCCCATAACCCTCAGATTTTTTCCCACCAAAAATCAAAGCAGACCTACATCTAGCATTACCCCTCTTTTACAAGTCCTTCGCTTGTAGCAAAAGAGATTTAAAATGGGTCAGGAGTACTCAATATGGCTACTCAAGGGGCTGCAATGTTTGCCACATCATGTGAGCTCAGCCAATGGTCTTTGCCATGGGGTTTTTAAATTTTATTACTTTATTTGGAAAAGTTTAAAATCTGATGGTTTGTATGGTTTGAGGAATGGATCAATAAACAAAGGCATAGAAATGATGTGGATTAGGCCATCGAACTATGACGAGCGGTGGTTAATTCTTGTGCCCTATGAAGTGGCCCCATGCCAAAACACAAGTAACCACGGTGAATGGTGTAATCAGAATAATCAAGCGAACATGTAATGACATTTATGGGCACACATGGGTCGGTCTATCCCAACAGCATAGATTGCCGATTCCTTGAGTTTCTTCCCTCTCCCCCTCCTGAGTTGACTTCACTTCAAAACCCAGTCATGATGTTGACTCCCTATAATTGACTCAGCCAAGACAAGTTGCTAACTCAGTTGACTCCTTTGATTCAAGCCGATTCATGTGATTCAGATTGAATCTTGTCAACTTTGTTTATACCAGAAAATAAAAAAATGTAACCCTTAAAAACATGGATCATAAGCCTAGTTGTAGTAAGATCCCCTAATATTATTTGGACTTAAAAAGGTTTTTTTCCCAAAGTCTGCATCAAGTGAACTCTTGAAGACATTCAAACTTGCAGAAGAAAGAAAGATTACAAAACTTAGAAGAATGAAGATTGAAGTAATAAGAACAATAAACCTTTTTTTTATTTGTAAAAGAAAATAATGCATTGGATTTAATTGTTCGTACATGGGGTTACTTCCTTATCTATCGCACTTTGTATATCACTGGGGATATTACCAAGCAGTGTTTAAAAACCAGCTAGTTTACGAGGAAACTAGGCCGAGTTACTCACTCAGCAGAGTTCCTAGTTGACTCGCTCCTTAAACTGGGATGATGTCAGACTTCCAATCAACTAGGTTACTCGGCCGAGTTATCCTAAAACCTGGCCGAGTGACCCATTTGTTCCTTAAATACCCCTAGTAAAAAAGCCCTATATTAATTAGAAAACTTAATGTCTGTCGTCCAGCCAAAGCATTATTCATCTTCTTTAGTACTTCCCTTCCCTTCTGTCCCTCCTTCCATCACAATCTACTCTACCTTCCGTTGAAATTGTATTACTGCAGAAGCTATTATACATTTTTTTAGCTTTGTGTTGGTATTTCTCAGCCCCTTATCGTCTTCTTCTTGAACGCCTTCGCTGCTCTACCATTTCGAATTCAGCATAGCGCATAGCCATTGCTCGACTTTGTACCCGCTTTTCTTGTTCGTCTCTTTCTACATGGTTCATAGCCATTGCTTGGGGCATAGCCGTTGCTTTGTTAACCTGGCATAGTACCCAGTTGCTGCACAACTCTATTTTAGAAAGGCATGGTTGGGATATAAATGCCGCTGGAGAAAACAATTTTTCTATTCTTTTTTTCTTTCAAGATGGTCACTTCCCACTTTTTAGTTTTCAAGGAAACTACTTCACACACTTCTCAAAAAACCACTTCACTTCCCACTTCCCACTTCCCACTTCCCATATGATAGAAGAACCCTTCTCTCAATTTACCCATTTTTTAAAATTATATTATATTTTATCTTTTTTTAAATAATAATATTTGGTGTTAACCTGGTAACCAGGGCGAGTTACCTTGGTAACTCGGATTGGTAGACTTCCAAGTCACTAGACCTATCCAAGTTTTTAAACATTGTTGTCAAGTACTATGTTTAGATGATTATTTTCAAAACTACTTTTAGCAATTAGACATGTCACACTGTTCTTTTTCATTATGATTTGTATTTCTTATTGATAGGGTTGATGCATGTCATATTTGTATTGCTCTAAGACATATTACCAAGCAATGTAAAATCTTCTAGGATTCTGTTCTGTCATGAATGTTAAAGTTCAAATATTGTTAAGAAGATTTCAATGGTTGACATGTGGCAAAATAATAAATGAAATTGAAAATGTATAGTTCAGTTTGTTGAGTTTTTTGGATACATGTTGACCATCAAAATCTTGTGAACTTTAACTGAACTTTAAAAATGTAGAAACAATCTCAAGCCGTGTAAAATTGATTCATTATGTTCATTACATATTTGAGTATATTGGTAGATATTAATACTCTTCTTTATTAAGTTATCTCTTGTAATGAGTGCATTATTACATGTTTTCCAATTGAAATGTTTTATTTTTGTTGGAATATCTAGTTGTCATAGTTTCCCCCATGGGAAGTTTCTTTGTTGGTTATTAATTTAGTTTTCATTACTGTTATTTCTTAATTTATTTATTTGTTTAGGGGTTCTTTCATACATATCATTAATTTGAGTATTGGTTAAATTGTTATTTCCATCTTCCATATTTGTGATTTGTAAGTTTCTACTAACATCTTGATTATTATTCCTGTTTGTTTCTTCTTCTTCCTCCCTAGATACTTCCACGTTGTATCCTGATTTAATTATATATTATCATTTCTCATCATAATGTCATATAATTATATCCTCCTATTATTTGGGCTTATAAATATTTTTGTAATTTCTCTTATTTCTTTTTATGTTATATGTTCTCTTAATATATCTTCATTCCAGACCCGTTCAGAATAATTTATTACATCACTCATTTTTTCCACTTAATTATTTATAGGTTTACTGGTTTTAATTTCCAATACTTCTATTGTTGGGATCCATTTGTCCTCCCAAATTTTGATTTTTTTTCCTCCATTACCCAACTTTCATCTTATTCCTTTTTTTAAAGAGGCATCTTCCTTTTTATTATGCTTTTCCACAGCCAAGAGTTGTTATTGTTACACTTTGTTTCCATGAAACTTTTGTTAGGAAAATACAATTCTTTTAAAATTTTGACCCATAGATTATCTAGGTTAATTAATATTTTTCATACATATTTTTCCAATAGTGCTTTATTATAACTATGGAAGTCTCTAAAATCTAGTCCCCCATTTTTATTTTTTCTTAGTGTTTTTCATTTTACCGAGTCTAACCTTATAAGAAATCCCTGTCTTTTATCTATTTCCTTACAAAGACTTTTAGGTATTAGAAAAAATGACATTGCATATGAGGGAAGTATAGTTATTATTGATTTTAATATAAAAAAATTTCCAACTTGATTTAATAATTTTTCTTATCACCTCTGGATTTTATTGTCTACTCTATCTACCATATATGAGAATAAATTTATTTTGTTATTTCCTATGCTAGATGATAGTCCTAAGTATTTTCCCGGATTACTTGTTTGTTTTATTCCTAGTTCATTACTAAAGATTTTCCTAATTAGATTAAAAATATATTTATTGAAGATTAGCTCTAATTTTTTGTAGTTTATTGTTTGTCAGGATGTTTTACTAAATTCTTCTAAGAATATTTTTATATTTTTTGCACATTTTATTTTTGTTTTAGTGAACATGTAAGAGTTAGCTACGAATGATAGGTGTGAGATGGCTAGACCTTAAGCCTTAACTTTTAATCATATAAGCTTGGACCTTAAAACTTGCCTTGTTTTTGTTTTGAAAATATGAACTTTGATTTATCAATGTAACAATACTAACAATATTTTTTTTCTAAGGTTTTATAGTTCAAAAAATAGTAAGGTTTACCTCGCTATGGTAATAAATAATTTGTAGTTTATATATTTATTATGGATTTTTAGATCATGAAACTAGAAAATATTCATACTTATCATAAAATTAACATTACTTGATCCAAAATATTATATGTATTTTATAAAAATAAAATAAAATAAAAAATATCAGGACTCCCTAAGTTGATTCCAGTGACTCGAGTCAAAAGTTAACTCCTAAACTAACCGGGTTGAAACAAAAATCCGAGTCAATGAATCCTGTCTAACAGTACACAAAC
>JAOXJP010234655.1:0-10128 GCA_025762735.1 Platanus orientalis
GACGTAAAGACTTTTTATGTCACGATTTATTGCATCAGGCTGTGTCAACTAAAAAGTTGACTGGAAAAGTACTTTTCGCATCAACCTCTAATTTTTTGCGTCAACTTTAGTTGATTCGAAAAGTCTTTTTTCTTGTAGTGGATCTCCTCCAATTATGGGCAGTCAACTGTCATTATTTCTCATTGATTTGTTTTCCGTTTACGTAGGAATGTAGATAGGCAATGACAGTGTATATGCTCTAATTTAGGATCTAAATTGATTTCTATATTGTGTATATATTCCCTCTTTCAATGAATAATATACTGAGAAATTCATTCATTTGCATTAGCTAATCTCAAAAAATAACCCAGAGATGACAGAAGAGATACAGTCATGGTCTTTCTTATCATTTATATCTATAAGAAACATGTTTTCCTATTTATGGAATGATTTCCAACTTTGCTTCAGATTTCTTTTGATCCTATAGATAGTGTGGAGAGAGTGAGAGATCTGTGAACTCCATACTAACACAATTTACCCATTTTCAATGGTGTGTAAAGTATGCTTTAATGTTGACAACCAAACATCGTTTCCCTTGTCCAGGAGATGAAAGAGAAACTCCAACCCATCTTGCAGAAAATTCTAACCGTTTTATAGTGTTGCAGGCATATAGGCCATTTTTCCAACTACAAATCCCTTTTAGAATACTTTCTTATGGTCTGAGATCAACTCTTTGAACAAAGGAAACAGCTGGGCTATGAAGGGTTGCAAGAATACTTTCTCTAGGGTGATGGTGAAGACGAGCATCAGTGGTGGGCATCATTAGCTCTACTCTGCTGCCAATCAAAATCAATATGCGTTAACACCACCATTTTCAAGGGTTTTTTTTAGCTTCTTCCATCAACTTCAACATACAACAATAACCCAAAATCCATGAAAGGATTTGGTGATTTTTACACTCGTCAGCTTTAATCTACCAGTGACCCTGCATTTCCTAAAGTTGGTCGAACCCAGAGTTTTTGATTTGGTGTCAGTGGGTAAAGAAGAACGAAAGGTAACTCAGAGGAAGGGTTTTAGGAGTTATGAGCATAGATGGTATTTTGTAAATATGATGGGGATTTTTTTGTTCAAAAAAATTGTAAAAACCGTCACCAGGCACTTCCCGCAAAAGCTAGAAGTGGGAAGCTGGTCTGATCAACTTCAGGCAATCACAGTTTTTTAGCTTCTAGATTTTAAAGAAATCTGATATAGAAGCTACACCAAACAATATGTATGCTTGGAATTGTGATTTTTGTGCTTGGAAGCACTTTTAGCCATCTTACACATAACCAACTGCACCTCACTTCGATCTTCCCTCCCTAGACTCCGTCCTTAGCTTTCAACTCGCTCCCATGGTTGCTCCCTCTTCTCCACTCCTAGGTATCCCCCTCCACTCCTAGGTATCCCCCTCCACTGTCACCCTTTCCATTTCTTTTCTTTTCTTTTCTTTTTTTTTGTTCCCTTTCATGTTTTAATTAAAAAATATATTTACTTGTGGATGTTTTCGCAAGGTTGATCATGGCAACCCCACTCGCTCCCATTGCGTACTTGGACACTTTTAGTTTTAGTGATACAATACACACACTGAATGTAGCAAATTTAACAAAATACCTTTTTGGGCGAATGAGAAGACCCATTCATGATGGACTAGTTCAGTCGTTAGGGTCCAATCGTGACTGATGAACCCAAAAAACCTAAATTAGTTGCAATTTGATATATAAGAACTAGAAAATCACGATTGAAAATGTTTTAGATTCCTAAGACATTTAGAAGTCTAATGAAATAGCCTAAGCATGTACACATCAATTAATTCATATAAGTCATTAAGAGACATTGTAACACCCTGTGTTGTATTTAAAGGAAAAACTATAATTTTATTTTCATAAGAGTAAAATTGTCATTTCACATATTTTAGAAAGACCATAGAGTGGTTTAGTAACCCTTTAGACCAAGCTAGAAGTATGAAACCCAACTGAAACCATAACCTTGTCAAGTTCTAAAGTTTTCCCAAGCATGTAATTAGGATAACTTTATAGGTAAACCTATACCAATCCTGAGACAATTTAAGTATGAGCAATACATCATTGAAAAGGTCTTCAAGTCTACTTTCCAACACTTAAAATGGTGCATAATTAAGAGTTTACTACAAATAATTATTTTCATTTTTCTGTAAAAGGTCAGTTCTTAACTTTTTGAAAGAAGCGTGATCCTTCTCTCCTGATCGATCATGCGAGAAGGATCACAATTCTCAGGTCTTTCTCAGAGAGACCATAATTAATCACGAGAAAAATTATGTGACTTTCACCCATTGGACCCTCATACATGTGGAATCTCGTCTTGGATGAGTTATCACTCATCTAAACTCTTTTTTAGGTCATTTAGAATAAAAAAAGTAAATGTTAGAGATATTAGAGAAGCTCGTGAGAGGTAGGAGTTCTTCCCCAATTTGGTAAGTTGTACTCCCAACTCTTAAAATCTTGCTATGATAGATCATTTTCTTTCTAAATCTTCATAATCTCATTATTCTATTGTAAGAGCTAGATCATTTTATAGAAAATAGAGAGAAAATAAATGAGGTTCTTCTTCAAGATCTTTTTAGAAAGTAGAAAGAGAAACTTGAGTAAGTAGTTACACAAAGCTTACTCTATTTTTTTGTTGTTTTTAAGTTCTTAAAAGTCTTGTAATGGTAAAATATTGAGTCTACAAATGTTTTCTCATATGATTATGAAACCCTTTCTAAGATCTTATAAACATCTGCTTTTTGTGGTGATTTATGGTGAGATCTTGTCAATTTTTACTAGAATCTTAGAAATTCATATTTTATACTATAAAAAAAGTAGATTTGTATGTTATTTATATGTATTTCCTTCAAATAATGAATCATTGTGAATGCTTGTAAACTAGGATTCTATAACTTTATAGTTTTCATTAAGGATATTGATGGATGATTTGCTTGAGTTTTCATGAGAAATATGATTATTTAAATTAGTGATGAGTTTCTCTTAAATATGTTGGTTAAAAGTAAGGTTAGAGGGTAACTATGATAGGTTAGAGGGTAACTATGACATTAGCATATTGATGCATTGATCTCCAAATAATGATACTAGCATATTAATGTGTATAAATTGTTTAGAAAACTCTATGAAACGATTCAAGTAAGACATATTTAGAGATAATGAATGATTGGATGACAAATATAATTGAATTCTTATCTAGGCTATTGCTTATGCCATATGTATAGGTTTTATAATTGTAAATATATGTAGAGTTGTATGATTTCCCTTATAAATAAAACTAAAAAATGACTTGTTCATGTTGTACATATTCTTGATCTTGCTAATATACCTATACCATGTGAACATAAATTTTTGTTGTATTAAAATCAAATAATACACAATGTAAAGATAAGGTAAAATGGATATGATGAATAATATTTGAAATGAATAAAAGACATTATAAATATAAGGAAATAAGAAAAAATAATATAGACAAGAGTTAAGTTAGTGTAAGACTCCAACTACAAAAATAAAATGATGATTAGTAAAAATAGTTAAGATATAAATAACAAATGTATGAGATAGCCCTTACTAATGAGATAACAATTCAATATGTGACTCAAATTGGAATTGGGTTGAATCATACCAACCAATCCCAAAGAACAGGTGGATTGGCAAGGATTGCCACTTCCACCTAAATAGTAAGGCAGTAGATAGAAAAGAACGTTTTAAAATGTCATGTCATAGGTGATGTGTCTACGACTACTACTGTAAAATTCAAACCTACATTCACAATTGGCAAAACGAAGCGACCTGCTGATCATCTTTTGTGGTCGGTGATTGTAACTAGAATCTGGGTACCAATTTTCTATTTTTGCCTATTGATCCCTCTTGATTATTATTACTATTATATTTATTTTTATTTGGGGGTGGGGTATGACCACATGAACCTACATCATTACAACCGTACAAAACGAGACCTCGAGAACCCTAACAGGCAATACTACTATGCACTGCTTATCCCCTTTGGAGGATTCGACCCTAGGCCTTCCTTAGGGAAGACAGAAGAAGTGTATATATATATGGAATGATTCAGGTCAATTAAGGAAAGCTGAAACGTAATAACATGTACGAAATGCAATAGCTTAAACAAGAGAAAAGAAAATCTAGATATAAGCTCTTTTCGTACAAATAAAGATGGTACACTGCGTGATAACATGAGCACATCCCACAAGTGGAACTGTGAACGTTCGCTTATTAGTTGAAGCACCACCAACGATATTGTGAAGAAACCAAAAGCAGCACCTCTTATTTTAGAGCTATATATCTGTACCTATAATGATGATTAAGTCACTTAATGGGGATGGATGGGTTATGGAGGATGACCAGGGTAGTGACCATAAGGAGTAGGTGGCTTGAGAGGGGGCTTAAAAGGGGGCTTGTACATCAGAGTGGGTGGCTTGAAAGTGGGCTTGTACACCGGTGGCTTGAAAGTGGGCTTGTACACCGGAGTCGGTGGCTTGAAAGGGGGTTTGTACACCGGAGTTGGTGGCTTGAAAGGGGGCTTGTACACGGGGGGTGGCAACACCACCGGAGGAGGCTTATACACCGGAGGAGTTGGTCTGAAAGGAGGCTCATCTGGATTGGGTGGCTCGTTATAGTCAGCCATGGAAGGAGTGGTGAAAGCCACCACTACTCCGAGGAGCAGCACAAACAAATGTGGAAGAAGGGACATCTTTGGATCCTTAGTGATGCAAAACTAAGAAGCTAATAGTGCCCTTTTATAATGGTAATGAGCCTCTATCAGGCAGCCCCGTCTCCATATCGTACATTTATTTTCCAAAAGGTCGGTTGCGGATATATGTGACTATGTGAGTGGAGTGCAACTGTGCATGGTTCGTTTTCTTCCCGACTCAATGAATGTGGGTGGGTCCATTTGAGACCCTAACGTTGAAACTTGGTCAATGCCGCCTAACTTTTCTTAGGTGGGTGAAAGTATTTCTTTCTTTGCCGTTGGCTGGCATTTATTACTGGATTTTTTGGTTTTAAAAAAGCTTAGTATTTATTAAAAAAATAAAGAAAAGGAAAATAATGGATTCATTGGAAGGTTACCAAATGCGGCATCAGTGTTAACTCATTTTATTTTACTATACAGGGAAAGGATTGTATGCTGGGGAATCAGGAGGAACTTCCTGCTGGCACTAACAACACCGTGACACATATTTATAAGAAAAATGACAAAAAAATCATAAACGATTTTCCAAAAACAAATCAGATAGGTGTCTCTGGGTGGTTACTCTGGGTGGTTAAATAAGCAGGAAGTTCCTGTGATTCACCAGCAGACGATCTGCTTCCTATACTATAATCCTTAGCACCCATATGATACGATCTTCTATACAATCGTAAAAATACACTAACATGCAGCAATCTCCCATACCAATGGATATGTTATGACTATGCACAATTCTATACATTAACTGCAAGTTAATGTATATTAAAATTTATAGAGGACCCATGCAGATGAAATCTGTGCTGAGGGTAAAAGAAATATCCCATACCAATGCATATGTTGTGAAAAAGATTGAAGCATAATTCAAATAATATAATCTTCTACCACACTGTATCCTTTGTATTGTGTCGATGTCTTCCACTCCCATAGTGTGCGGCTGCCTATGATGAAGCAGCGTGCCCAATTGGCCCAACCAACAAAATGATAACAATAACAATAATAATAATAATCGACTTTGTCCTTTGTGATGAACTTAAGAGTAGGGGACCATGACATTAATATTTCCCTCGATTTTTCACCATTTTTTCTTAGCCACATAGGCCCGCTGATTGCCAAACCTAGTGTGGGACCTGCGACGCGATAGGGGATAGGCAGTGTCAACAGCACAATTGCTCACAAGTGTTGTTGATCGGGTTTGAACATGAAACCTCATCTTGATGGTCCTTCCTATTAGAGTTACAATTCAATATGTCAATGGTCCTTACTATTGGGGTTACAATTCAATATGCCAATCAATGACTCTTGCTATTGGAGTTATAATTCAATATACCAATGACCTTTGCTATTAAGATTATAATTCAATATGCCGATGGTCCTTACTATTGAGGTTACATTTTAATATGCCAATGGTTTTTACTATCGGTGTTATAATTCAGTATGCCGACGGCCCTCGCCATTGGAGTATAATACAATATTCTGAAGTGTAAACAAGTGAACCAAAGTGTAAGTAAGTAAAACGAAGAAATAAGTGAAAAAATTATAAGTGATGGTCATTCCATTTAGGAATAAAACAATGTGTTAAAGTATAAGTGAATTAAAAGGCTCCACAATTGGGAAGAAAGAAAATGAACTATGATAAAAAGAAAAGGAATGTCTATAAATAAAAGTATTAAAAAAAATGAATCATATAAGCTTTAAAAGTAAAATAAAATTATAAGTCATATAAAGAATGAAAAGTATTAAAACAGGGAAGTGAAAACATCTAAGTTTCACAGGTAAGAAGAGATTCATAAGTTATGTAAGAAAATAAAAGTCTATAAAAGAAAATGAAAGTACATAAGTCACAAATGAAAATGAAGGTCCTTAATATGAGTAAGGAAAGAAAATATCAAAAAAAGAGTGAAGTCACATTCTTTTAAGAGATGATTAAATTCTATAAGATATGTATGAAAAGAATAAAATGTAATCTTAAGAAAATGATAACTTAATATTAAAAGAAGAATAACAAAAGCTATTTGAAGTGATAAGTGGAATTTGATAAAGTAATAAGTAGTGAAGGAACCTAAGGAATAAAAACGCTAAGGATAATGACAAGTAAGAAAAAAATGAACTATGTTGAAAAAGACATATGGTAAGAGTTTATGAAAGGTATAATGTAAACAATAAATGCTAAGGTAAAGATGAATTTGTAAAAATACAAGTTGATCTATAGATGTCTCACCATGTCAATTATCTTGTTATAGCTACTAAATGCATAAGAACGATGCATGTGTACCTTGAAGTAGTTAACCTATGCTTATTCTTGTTGGTAATGTACAGGTCATGCACGAAAACTGTTAGAAAAGGTTTGTCAGGATTACTCTAATTATCACTATCATGATATGTTTAAGAAATGATTATCATGTCATTGTGTATCCATATTGTCATGCATATCGTTATGTACATATAATATAAGAATGTCATAAATAAGTAGAATCATGCATATTATCATGTGTAAATATTAGAAGAATGTCATGCATAGTTCATACATAATGATGAGTGTATAGATCATGTGATAAGTAGTAGATGATGTATGTATATTAGCACATGCCTACATGCAAAGAATTAATATGTATTCTATATGGAGATATATTCAGTATTTTTATATTAAAAGATTCATGATTTATCCATCTGATTTTTATAATAGGTTTTGTATATCTATTTACAAGCTGTGGATTTCACTTATCCATACCACTTTATTTCAAGTGGATCATAGTTTACAAGTGTTTTTTTTTAGCACTTGAAATTAGTGGGTATGCAAGGGGATGCTGTTCTTTATTTCTATCTAGTATTTTCATAGATGCTAGTTTACATTTATCTTATATTTGGGACTTAACTAAAAGTACTGATTTAAGTTTGGATACCTTAATGTTATGGTTTGAAGTCTTTACTTTGTGGATGGAGACTTAGTTTTTATTTTTTCGATAAATGATGGAGACTTAGTTTAATGGAATGTTAGAATGTTTATAAGTTTATATCTTATTTCTATTGCACATTGAGGTCTTATGTTTAGCATGATATTATTTTTATTTTGTTGCATGTATATTATATTTAAAATTTTAAAGTTAAAATAAAATGTGAAAAAATTTTAATGATTGGAAAGTGGATTTGGATAGTAACTACCCGAATTCACATCTAAATAAGGCCTGGGATTTTGGGATCATTACAGTTGGTATCAAAATCTAGGTTCGTAGATTCTGTAGACTATCTGGAGTGATAGGCAATACATGATATGTAGAACTTACTGCTTATTTCGGCTAAGTTAGCAAAATTTTTGAGGATTGATTGGTAACCTATGTTTTGATGTCTATGAGTTAGGAAGTTTTATGTTTCAATCTTAATGCGAATTTTGATAGTATGAGATTCTAAGAATTTGTTTATATGGTTTTTAGGTAGTGATGCCACTGAGAAGGATTACTAAGTCGACTTTGATTATGCTTCAAATTGGTGTTGAGGATCCAACAGGTACCTTATTACAATTACATATAACTATTAGCATTTGATCCATTTTGTGTGTGTACAAATTTGAGGCATATTTTACTTTATTAAAATGTGTCATATTTACTAAGTTTAATCTATTTTGAAATAGAGGAAGTAGTTGTTAAATATTTAATGTATTGTATATATTTCCATATTAGGTTCATCGAATCATAATCATCTATACTACTACAATTAGAGTAGGGCTCTTTGGTGTCCACTTTTCTAATGGCCCAAATTACCTCCATCATGTAAATCACAACAAATTAAAAAAAAAAAAAAAAACTACATAATGAGGTCAAATTAAAAAAAAAAAAAAAAAAAATTAGGTCACATTTAAAACACAAAAGTGGTGTAACTGCATTTACGTATCTCCATCTTCCAACTTCCCACATTTCCAAAATCCAAACTACTCAAAACTAGAAACTTACAAAAGATAGTTTGTGATGTCAATTACTTCTATAACATATTCTCATATTTTCAATAATAATTGTTGAAGCAAAGTTGAAGAATAGAAGAAAAAAGAAGAGAAGGCACGATTAAAACGGAAAGGAAAATAAATCAAAATTCAATTATTCAAAAGATGATATTTTAAATTCTATTTACATGTTCTATCTTTCCTTTTGTTTTTTGGGAGGAGGATTTCTTTCTATTTTTTTATTTATGCTACAATTTTTCCACAATAGTAGTCCATTATCTTTGCAAAATGCATTCGATCTAGGTTCCTTTAGTTGTTTTGTTTTTGTTTTTTCTTTTTCTAAACAGAATATTGTCATAGCTTTTTCTTTTGGATAATTAAAATATTGCCATAGCTTTGAATTATATTTATAAAAGGCCTATAATATATTAAATTGAAGAGGCTAATATATGATAATCTACATAGAAGTTTGGTGTCACACACACACACACTCTGGTTGGTTGTGTGTGTGGCATTATTTTTGGATAAAGCATCCACTAGTTGAGGTTTAAGTCTGTGATTTGAACCAGACTCGGATGAAAGCAATGTAATTATCAATAAAGAGAAGTTTTTAAGTTTATTCAATATGCATGTGTAGTGGTACCAATAAGAATCCCACTCAAGATCCGCTTGTATTAAAGTCTTGCAAGTTGCGTGTGCTGTGACACTAAAAAAATCAAATTTGGGGAATAATTTTCACTATTTTGCAAGAATTTAAGTGTAGAAGAGGATCCTGAGTGACCTGTGATGATCGTTCATCATGGGATAATTACTTTTCAGGGATATATAACTAACTCTTTGATATTTGCTTTAAAAAATCACGTCTTATAAATTATAGTGATATTTTATCTAAATGATACTATACTAGAAACAAAGGGTTATCAGTCCATGACAACCCACTTTTAGTGATGGTTCTGAAGTTTCCCATGTTCTATTTTAGTTCTACCGAATCCTAGGTTGCTACTCATATTGATAAGAGGGCACTTGTTCTACTACTGTATTGTCTAGTACCCCATGTTCCTAGACACAGCCTGGGAAGTGATGCTTTTTATTAAAAACCGTTTTTAGGGAACATGGGGGAGTAGACAATTTGGGAATAGAAGATTTGCTCCCTTCAATGATATAGTAGTCTTCATCACACATACACGATCGGTTGTGTGGGTGGCTTTTTATTTTTTTGGGTTAAACACCCACTAGTTGAGGTTTAAGACTTGTGTTTTTAAGCAGATTCGGATGTTCTTAATTAAGCACTCTTTTCCTTAATTAAGTGAATGGGTCCTTCTTACCAAAAAAATTAAAAAAGTGAATGGGTCCTTCCCAAAAAAGGGAAAAAGGGTTCGTTTTTTTTTTTTTTTGATCTGGTCACTTGGGCCTACATATACATCAAGTCATCAACATCAACAGCCGCAAAT